>JABSTB010001007.1:0-31672 GCA_013756995.1 Neonectria neomacrospora | reverse complement strand
CCCCCCCCCCCCCTGTCTGTGGTCCCTGAGTG
The DNA here is from genome assembly GCA_013756995.1 of Neonectria neomacrospora. Lineage (NCBI taxonomy): Eukaryota > Fungi > Ascomycota > Sordariomycetes > Hypocreales > Nectriaceae > Neonectria > Neonectria neomacrospora. The sequence continues at coordinate 31,640 of JABSTB010001007.1, read as the reverse complement.
CCCTGACGTACGAATACTCCGCAGCAACCCCCACCAACTCTGGGGAAGTTTCTCCACCATCCCGAGCGCCGTGATATGTGGTAAATCGCATAGAACTATTATGGTAAGATCGAGATGCAAAATAGCAATTTGGTTTATTATAATCACTGCGTTCATTATATGGTTTCTGTCTTAATTCTGACTAGGCAACCCATTTGCACAATCTAGAATTTGGTATCTCGCGACAAGCCTGGTGAACCCGATCCTCACAATCAAGACATTCATCCCTAGGTCCCCCTTCCCATAAAATGAAATCCAAAAAAACACTCCACAGGCCATAACTCAAAGCTGATCCTTAAACACAAATCCGCTCCATCCGAATCATCGTGACACAGCTCTCGCAGAGTCGATCGTTCCCCGAGAAAACAAGAGGCCGTGTAAGTGACGTAGTCGCCTCTTAAGCGGCCGCAAGCTGAGGCGCTTCCACATTGGAACCCTCAATTCTCTCAACCACGCACGCGGTACCGTACGCCGCAGTCTGAGCAAAGCCACCTAGGTCTGCGGCGTCGAAGCGCATGGCGATGACGGCGTTGTCGCCCCGGGTGCGCGCCTCCTCGACAAGGCGGCTGATGGAGTCGTTGCGGCAGTTGTACAGCATGGATGTGAACCAGCTCAGCTCGCCGCCGGCCATGCTCTTGATAACCATGGTGATACCGGCCGCGATGTTGCGGGAGCGGACGGTAATGCCGTAGACGGCGCCGAGAACCTTGGTGATGCGATATCCGGGTAGATCGTTCATAGCTGGACTAAAAGGTTAGCAGATTTCCTTGTATGGAATTTAAAAAGAGGTGACATGCTCGTAGTAATAATTCCACCAGTTTCCGAGTCTGATCCAAAAGTTAGTCCACAATTCGCCGTTCCTGGTAGGGGGGCACATACAGCAATGAAGGTCAGAAACAGCAGGAGGAATATGAGCCACCTCGGGATGATCCTTGTTCTCCTTATCCTTGCTGGAAGACCCGAAAACCATCTTGTATAGTGTGACGTGTGATGTGGTGTTTGGTGTTGGGGGTTGGGCGCGTGTAAGCGACACGTCTTAGAGAAAGGTGAATTGTAGGTAGCTTGTGTACTGGCATTTCACAATAATACCAGGAAACCGTCATGCCTTTAAATAATTCCAGAAATGCAGCAAGAAACCATAAGGCAAGGTCACTGCGATGCGCCCTAGCAAGCGCGGTAGATGTCGCATGCTGATCGTCATGCCGGCTCCGAGCCTGTGGACTGAGCCAATGCCGCATTCCTCGCGTATTCGTCGTATCTGTCGCAGTGGTGTGGCTGGTGCCCCGTAGTGAGCTAGGGTGCGCTGTTGGCGTACTTCGTCACGCGCTGTAATTGGGGCTGGCTAGGGAGGGTCGGCGCTAGAAGATCGACGGCTGGGCCGTGGATCCATGGATCTTCGTTCAGGGCGAACTGGACCAGGTTAGCCATCGCCCGGTGGCGGTGCATTGGTCTTGTCTCGCAGCATCTCACCTCGTGAGGCTGCTTCGGATTTCGGCGGCTGACTTCTCTGAGATGGCGCTCTTCAGCCTCAGTTCGTCGGCTCCAACCTGTCTCGCTACGTGAAGCGATTGGCCGAGGCGATGGATACGACCTTTACGGCTAGGCTTTTGACATGTTGCCTACGCAACAACCGAACGCTTTTGTTTGTGCATCCAACTCGATAATCTTGTTATATGGCCCTATACTTCGTAGTTTATATGCCCTTTGATGAATGTCGTTGGCTGGTCTCTGCGATTGAGTTACCTACTTGAGGTGGATCCGACTACGATGCCCTCACTCCCCTAGCTTCTTTCTCAGCCCACTTAGTATCAGATTGCAACCTCAAAACTCCATCAAGAAGCGTAATTGGTTTAGTGGTAAAATTCTCCGTTGCCATTCGAGTAACGTCGGGGAGCCCTGGGTTCGATTCCCAGATTACGCATCAGATAGCCGTTCAAGCTACAAACATGCATTTACTTTTTGCCGTTTTGCCGTCCCAGACACTAACCACGATTACTCACTGGTCGCGTAGGGGCCCGAGACTGTTTGCATTATGCCGGGGAACAATTGATGTGGAAGGATTGGAAGGATTGCAATGAACATAGACAGAGGTAAAGGGTCCCTCAGAGGCATAATGTGTTGGTGACAATAATATTCCTTCACCTTTCCTACTGTTGGGGACTGTTAATGCTGAGAAGGCAATGAATGATCTGTTGTTAGCAGCTCTCCTTGTCATGGCTAGGTCCGTTGATCATGCTGCCCACCTGGGTCGTATACGGATATGAAACACTGGTTCATAGAACTCTTATTCATACACGATTTCTATATTGATGATTACTCCTGTCTTCGGGCCCTTGGACTTGTCCCTAACTATTGTCGAGATCTTACAGCTAATACCAACTTAGGGTTGACTTGAATTATTACGTCTTCAGCAGACATTCTACTCCTACTTGTTGCGCTGCGACCTTCTAGCTTGTAGCCGAGCTCATGTCTATTCGCACACATCAACTCATGCTGAAAATTCAGGTAATCAATGACGAAGCAAGTGGTTCAGTTACTCACTAAGAGCCCCGAGCCCATTCACCAATCTACTAGCTGGAATTCAGCCGGCTGCAAGGACTTATATATTTATCCCCTTTGCACCCCGAATATGCTTCGACCTCCTTCAGGATCTTTATCACAATCAGAAAAACCATAAAGACTCTGAAGTCCTAAGCACCACAAGATCGAATTCTCTTTGATTCACATAGTAAGTATTAGTGTTCTGTTGGGCTTCATTTCTTTACCGCTGGAGTTGCATGCCGCCGCGTATTAACTAGTCTATAACTGCTATAACGAGATCCTAACCTCTCACCAGCCCTATATTCTACACAGCGTTGCTTCCACCATGGCACCAAAGCTCCCACTGACCTTGGAGTCACTCCCCATTGACAAGACATCGAAGCCCTCGAACTCTGAGGCCGCAGACGCGCTGGTCTGCCTGTACCAGTGGGCAGACGACATGCCAAGGGAGATGCAGGAGGAATTCGTCGGCTATGTCCAGGGCGGAGCTTTTCACAAGCCCTCCAGCCCAAGGCACCATCCTCTCTTCCTGCCTTTCGAAGACTGGACATGGGCGCGGTGGATGGTCTTGGCAACACTCTACGGTCGCTCACATTCATCCTTGTGGTTCATGAGGTCTACCATGGAGAAGCGATATGGGCAGTCTGATGTCTTGACCATGATTCCGACTCAGAGTACCAACTGGAGGTGCTGGAATTGTCTTGTCATGAACAACGGCGACATGTGTGGAGGGGACCTTCCCAGTTCTCTGGCTCTGGACAAGTGCGATACTATCTTGTGCGATAGTACTCCTATGCAGAACCGAGCAGACCTCGATTCGGTCTACCGGCGAACTTTTGCGGCAAAGGTTGATATCGAGCAGGTGAAAAATCGAGCACAGAGTGCGGCACTTGTCGTGACAAGAAAATCCCCCCAGTTCGGTCGTCTCATGGGTTTCTGCTTTGCCGCGGACAGACTTAAAGGACGCATCAACTCCGACGAGTGGTACCTGGGCCACATAGAGCTCGGTAAACTCAACGAACACGACGAGTGGTATCTGGGCCACATAGAGCTCAGTAAACTCTACGAAGACGACGAATCTGCGGAATCCCAGGCCCTCGAGACCAGAAAGTCCCTTGCTATTTCTCGTATAAGAGAAGAGGTCGAACAAAAAGTGGCTGAAGTCGATGCCCTGAATAAGAAGCTCGAAGATACCTTTCCACGAGACAGCCAGGCGAAGTAACACACGGCAGCGAAGGTCATGATGACAGGGCCAAAGACGTTGATGAACTATAGACAAACGCAGGATATTCCCACCAAAGCTTGCCTTCCAGGGACGACAATGTTTAAAGCTAGCTTGGATGTGTGGATGCGCGGAATCAGGAAGTCCTAGGATCGACATGTGGCCCTTGGTCTCCTTCATTATGACAAAGACAGCTTGCTGCGATGACATGATGGGCAAGGTTCGGGAAGGTCATATTCGACAGCACTTACACGAATCTTAATTTTCAGCTGTAGCACTCAGATTAAAGCACGCAAAAGAGAGATGCAATATTTATGACAGTTTAGGCGTGACAAGTATGGTAAAGTACAGAACTGGGCAACCCAGGCCCCGAGATATTACAGTATATTTACAGTTGTAGAATCTCGTACGCTCCGTTTCGTAAATCAAAGATTTCTCTTCTCCGCTCTCTTCCTGCGTCCAAACTTCTTCACCCGGTTCGCGTCCCTCCTGCTCAGCATTACTGCGCTTAGGCTGCGCTTGGAATTGATATCCGCCGCCTTGATATCTCCACAGTCCGGCGTCTTAAGCTCGTCGCCAAACGTGTCAACCGCCCAGATCAGTACGCCGTTCGTCCAGCCGAAGCCCTCGACGACCTCGTACTCGCCGCCGCCACCGGCGACATTGGTCGCGTTGTCAGCGTACTTCTCGAACATGATGCCCTCGTCATCTGCCGTCAAGCCCTTGAGTTGTGGTGTCTTGGATGTAGAACCGCCGGTCGCGTACCACGTGCAGAAGGTCGAGTCGAGATATCGCTGAGCGAGTCGCAGGGCTAGCTTGTGGACGGACTGGTACGATGGGTCCGATTTGCCAAAGGTTGCAGGAGTGTTCTGCAGGCCGGCCATGAGAACGTGCATTAGGGGAGGCCACACATTGGGCTGGTCCCACTGCTGTCCGGTCTGGAAGTTGGTCGCTGGGATGCCGCCCTTGCGGTCATTCAGGTATCCAGTCACACGGCTGTAAGCATTGAGCACGGCGTATGGGTTCTCCTTGATGTACTTTGGTGCGGCGCCGAGCCAGAAGGGATAGAACTGCGATACACTGAAAAGGGCTTGCTGGCCCGCAGGTGCCGTCTCGTTCTCGTAGGTCGCGGTGTCGCTGTCAGCCGGGTAGAAGATGTTCTGTGCACCGGAAGTCAGGTTGTAGTCGAAGTAGCTGAAGATTGTGTCGTTCCACATGACAGCGTGCATGGCCTCGCTTCGCTTCTCTGCTAGCTTTTTCCAGTCCTTGCTGGCCGTGTCGTTGCCGGTCTGCTCAAAGAAGTCGGCAATGGCGACCTCGTTGCCATATAAAATGGAGTTGAGATCAACGGGCACTGTGTTCACCACATTGAGGGACCGCAGGGGGAAATAGTTGTGCTGGGCGGCATCGTTAGGTCGCGAGAGCCATCGTGACGAGTAGTCCCAACCACTCTCAGCACCACTCGCCAAGTTGGCGTACAGTTTCTCCTTTTGTGTCTCGTTGAGTTTCCCGTTCTCAGGGTAGATGATACCAGAATCTGCGTAATAAGACCTGTTATTAGCAGTGACATAGTCTTCTCGGTAGGATTCGGGACGCGGTCGAGTATTGGAGACAGCGTATCTGCAGGTGTTAGTCGGGAACGTTCATTAGGCGGGGTAAAGGTCTTACCGGTTGAGGGTGTACGTTTCATCGTCGACTGTGACTTTGACAGTACGGTTAGTCATCCAGAACTCATGCTCCTTTACCAGCAACGGCAGTGCTCGATCCAAGATATCCGTGTCGTTGGTATGCTCGAGGTAAATCTTGACCATCTGGGACAGCAGCGGCGGCTGGGAGCGGTTGAGGTAGTAGACGCGAGCGCCATTGGGCACAAAGCCAAACTCCTCGACAAAGTCGAGGAAGTTCTCAATGGCGTTCTTCGAGATATTAACAAAGGATCCGCCTGTGCGAAGCAGACCTTCAAGGATCCAGTACGTGTCCCAGTAGTAGGGCTCGCGGAAGCGACCACCGGCCACGACAAAGGTGCGATTGACGGGGATGAAGCTGTTGGGGCACTCGGTGCAATTGCTGGAATCACCGGCATAGCGACGCGTCAAGTCGGGCCAGATATCAATGACTTTTTTGGTGAATTCCTTGATGACAGTGTCGTCAATGTTGTCAAGGAATACAGGGTCCGTTTCGAGCTCGTCGTCTGGTACCTCCTCGAGCTCACCGCCGGCATCAGCGAAATGAGTGTCAAGGAAATCATTGAGGGCCGAATTGTTTCTGAGGGGCTTGTCTAGTTTGTCAAAAGCCGCTTGGATCTGTTTTAGAGGCTTAATGGCCGGCCTGAAACGATATTAGTCGGGTCAATTGGAAACGGGCTGATATCTCACATGTCCACAAAGGTCTTGGAGTCGGAAAAGGGCTGCGCCAGCTCAACCTGCTCGAGGATGTCACCATGGCAGTAGATGGGAGAGTCGCATGGTGCAATGACAGAGCCATTGGTGTAGAGGGCCGACACAGCTGTGACCGACGTAGCGGCAATGGCCGCAGCCAGATGTCTCAACGATGCCATTGTACGGTTTGGTGCCTGTTTCCAACGACCTTGTCTTGAGAATCTGAAGCACACCAGGAGCAAATCTGATTGAGTTCTCGTGGGAGTGTCACATCAATAGGTGACACGGCGAAGAGGACGGTATATATGACGACGAGTATTGAGCCGGCGACGGAGGGGCTGGCAGCGGGCATTGGACGGGACTAGGATGGGAGGAGCATGGTGCGGAGTCTCATTGTAGAGTGTCATTGCAGAGTCTTACGGTGCCTTGCTGTTTGTAGCTTGCCATCTCGTAGCATGTCAACTTGCCATGAAAAGCTGGAGAAAGCTGTTGGTCCGTGGGTGGTGCCTTGCCCGTTTCGACGATGATAATCGGCCCTCCTCCACACGGATGGGCACAGATGGAGACCAGGCAACGCGCCAGTTGCACAACCTTCTTCATTAGAGTGTCGCCAAGACATTCTCCAGCAAGCTCTTTCGTCATTGGAGTCCCCGGAGTTGAGAGCCTGCAACTGGGATGGCTCTCAGCTCCTTGGCTCCCCACGAGAAGTCCCGGCGACCCCGGCGCACGCTGGGATGATGATCATGACACGGACGTGACTTACGTGACAGAAGCCCGGATTCGGCCCTTCCTTGATCTTCGACCAGGTTTGTTGCTGTCTTGCTTGTCTGTTAGCCACTGGCATTGTTGCATGACGGTTGGCGTTCCGCTTAAATTCCGCATCCCCAGACGCCACCACCTCGTTAGTGAAGAAACAAACAAGCAAGATGCGGGCTGGCAGTTAGGCAGAAGAATCCCGTGAGGTGTGGCTCACGCTGTGGGAACCGTTTCCCCCGCTCCTTCCCTCCCTGCTTCCTTGCCTTCCCCGCATTTCCGCATCGACTTCTCGTCTTAGCGGCCGTCATTTTGGCCGATTGGGTGACGTCAACGGGCTCTTTACGGCCCTCCACAACACCACCTTGAAATGTTTCCCCGAAAAAATCACCTCACGTGTGTGACCAATTCAAGACCAAGGGTAAGACTAAACACAAGCGTGCACTTGTTTTTCGACTAGAGCCATGGCATTGGGAAAGTTACACATGCAGTATACCCTAAGGAAGTATGCTGGCGTCTTTGACAGGGAAGAAATCAGGGAGAATGGGCTGATCCTTCACCGGCGGAACTAGTACAAGTCGGCTAGAAAAGTATTGAGAAGCAATAGTGACACCCGAAATTGAGTGTTATGAGGTAGATATGTATGATGTTATGGGTTCACTTTGGAGTCAACTGGACTTGAGCTGATGATTTGGTTACGAACTGAAGTCAAATGACAATTACGACTAGGATAGAGGAGTGCCGCATTGTCTCCCCCGGACATCAGTCAGTTCGCAGCCTTCCGACGGGGTCAAATTCTCAAACCTAGCACCCGTCAGTGGCGGGGGGCAGGATTCATACAACGCGCACAAGGTGGTTCGTAGACATTCTCGCTCCCCCTGCCCTTGCGCCGGCAATCCTCACCGTGCTCAATTGCTCGAGAACACGCCAGGATGAGGTATTCATCAAACAGCGTCTTCCGGCAGATCTCGCACTTGTGGTGGTACTTCATTTTCTTGCACATTTTCTTACCTTCGGGGATGGGATGTAGATAAGAATGCTTACGTGTGAGTTTCTGGGAGAGAATTGTCGAGTTAGATTCGTTTGATCGTTGCTAATTGAATGATTGATATATATTTGCCAACAAGCAGATATGACATCGGTATATATAGAACCCACTCTAATGTGATTCATATCCGAAGTGTCATGGAACAGTGAACCTTACAGTCTATCAGGCATTATACGTTCAGGTTCGAACACGTTATCAGACATATGTACGCCCCGCTTAGAACTAAGAATTCCGCAACGCTTATAATTCAGCGTTAGAAAGTATGAGCTCTTGCTTCTACTTCTCTCTGAATTATTTTATATTCACGTACTGGTGCCACTGTTCTCAAAGAAGTTCGGGTTAGCTTACTCTTAGATGCCGGTAATCGTGGATCTTAATCCTTTTCTGGATTGGACTCAACTTACAACATCAGTCATGCAGACAAGAGTGCGGAATTGACCAACGGTTGCTCTCCGCTCCTCAGTCATGAGCCTATCAGCAACGCTAACTGGTTGTTCTTGGCTTCATCTCTCCTTGAAACTTTGACGATGATCACGGCATGAAGCCCAAAAACTGGATTCTGGTCTGTTGAAGAAACCAAGAAGCCGATGCACCGGAAAAATATTGGAAGCTAGAATATTCCGCCCGTGGTGCTTGCCTTGAAGCTGCGGGTCAGCAGTCCTCTGTCAGTCTATCCTTCAGTTAGACCTGCATCAAGCCACCCTACTGACTCAACCTTTTGTACTATTAGTGCTTGGATATAGCAAACCTCAGGGCATAAAAAAAGACTTCATGATATTCTTTCACCAGGGCTACTGCTCTGGCTGGTCTAATAACGCGAAGATGATTAATTCCCACGGTAAAGATCGCTATGAGTACTAGAGTAAGTCGCATTCTATTCTGGACCCTTGGGATTATCAGATCTGTGCTGCTTTGTCAACTGATAGGTACGCGACGCGGCTGGTAAATTTTCATACCTGGGCTAGGGATCTGGGAGGCCCGCGTGACTGGGACTTACGGGGGCGGGGGAAAGGGTGTAGTGGTTCGGGGCTGCACTGCTTTGTGGCGCTAGTTGTACTGGTATAAGTCAGAAGGAAGCCTCTTATATCTTGTGCTTTGCTAACTTGGTTATAATTGGGTACAAATTTGCTATCTCGCTCTGCTTAAAATGGTGGCTAGACATACACCTTGCCGTACTGGATCTAACGATCCAAACAGCTAGACAATCCTCTCATCATTGTCAATCCATCTCACTCGCCCTTTGCCTTGTTGACAAACACCACTCTCTCTCCCTGAATTGCCCAGCCCTCCTCTGCATCGGCCATGTCGACCTCTCTCAACCCCCCCATCTTCACACCCTTGAGCACCCCAAGAATCCCTGGCAGCTCCGTCGACAAGTCCACCTTGCTCCACGATCCAAGACCGGCGCCTCGGACCGTCACGTCCCGCCGGCGCAGGGCCTGCGAGGGAATGGTCGCCTCGGGTCCAGCCATGGCCCCGATCCCCACCCATGTCAGGGGGGTCCGGCTCCTCGTGGTGCTGAGGTACGCATGGACGTAGGGTCCGTAGACGTAGTCGAGGACCACGTCGACGGTGGCGGCAGGAGAGAAGTCGGTGGTTTCTGCGGGATCGCGGAGCACGATGTATTCGTCTAGGTCCAGCTGCTTCAGTGTCTCTTCGTTCCTCCCCGCGCCAATGATCTTGGTGGCGCCCATGGTCCTGGCGACTTTGATGGCCAGCTGGCCGCTGGTACCTGTGACGCCCACGATCAAACAGGTCCAGTCCTCCTTCAAAACATCCACGCGCTTCCGCAGCGCCATCCAGCTGCTGAGGACGGGGTTCACCAGCGCCGCCGCCTGCACCGGATCCACATCCTCCGGCAGCTCCACCACATCCCGGGCCGGCACGTTGACCAGCTCCGCAAAAGTGCCGTCGCCGGTTGCCAGCGTGTGGAAGTACACAGGCTTTCCCGTGCTGGTGTTGATGCCAGTGCCGTCGACGCCCTGTGTAGTCGCGGGCTTATCCGCAATGGAGTAGTGCTTTCCAGAAGCTCGGCTGCGGACAACTTGGTGCAGGCCTGCGGCCAACACGCGGACCTGAATTGTCGAGTCGTCGACAGGTGCCGGCGGTGGGGAGACCTGAGTGGCCTTGGGCTTACCGCCCTCAGGAGCTTGGATTGCTAGCATGCTCATATTGGGATTGTTGAGGAATCGTGGAGAGACTTTGTAGTTGAGAAATAGGGCTGTAAAGCTGATAACTTGCGATGTTGGTTTCAAGTGTTTGAAGGAAGTGGTGTAAGCTGATAGACTTGTTGGAACTGCAACAAACAGTCGTGAACCAGCTTCATTTTATACTCCAACGCCTTGTTAATCGGCCACGGCACATCCCCCAAAACTCCGAGATGGCCGCTCAACGTCCTCATCGTCAATGCCAGGAGCTATTCGCGTCGCGAAACGTGTTGGTGACTCGAACGAGGCAGTGAGGTGCCATCCGCGTCAGCCCTACGGGTATTGCGGCAGTCAACTGTGCAATGTGAAGGCCGAGAAGCGATAGACTGAATATAGGCACCAATGATGCAAGGCACAGGCTAGCGGATGGCAATTGGTTCCGGGATCAGTGCCTAGTGCGGCTGAACGCGAAACTGCAGCGGAAGTACGGGGTTGAAGGCAAAAAGCCGTCGGACATTCCGGCAGATTTTCAATCGCCGTCCACAGGGCCAATTTGATAGGGCAAAAAGGCCTGAAGTGCATAATGTTGTAATTGGAGTTTGGAGAGCACTTTACTTCCCAATGACTTCATCGAAGAACTGGAATGAGCACAAAGGCTTGGTCTACGTGAGGTAGTTCAATTCCGTCATCACCTCTTATCCCCTTCGCCAAAATGGACAGAAAGGTCTACACAATCAGCACTTGGATCAGTCAACTCGTGCAACAACCAACACACTCCAGGACTGGCATCGACGTGTCTAAATCACAGATTGCCTCAAGGAGACATTCCTGCTGCAAGGATTCAGGCTCTCTCGTCATTATAAGCTCTTGCTATTGCTGTGCAGCTTTTCTTCAACTCGTTACATGCTGACCTGTCCGATGGCTGTTCGTTGATATCGCCGCGACCATTTCAAGTCTTCTAGTAGTTGAATTAGACGGCGACTGATAGGATAGTCAACAGGCACTGGGTGCATCATGATGGAAGGAATGCTGAATCATCGTGTAAAGTACTGTCTCAGTGCAACTCAAATTGACCACGATTTATCCTTTCTTCTCCCTATTGCGGTGCATAAACGCTCGACTTTCCAACCTTCTGCCTCGCACTCAAATCCTCTCCCGCGGCAAGTGTCTTCTCAAAAGCCACGCGCAGCCGTCGTAGTACCTCCTCTCCGTTCTGCGCAACCTGGTAGTGCGTCACCAGCCGGTTGCACATGAACAGGAGCCCGGCGTCGGCGCCGCACTCGATGAACCGCGCCTGACTGCACCCCGCAGCGTCCAGGTCCAGCCAGCACATGTTGGTCTCGGTCGGCTCGGCCATCTTGCCGCCCATGCTCGTCCAGAGCTCCTCCACCTTGAGTGCCATCTCGTGGGACGGCTTGAGGAGCCCGTCGGAGCCCGTCGGGGAGCTGCCGAAGGTCTGCTCGATGGCGACGCGGCCGGCCGATGTCACGATACCGGACTGCCGCAGGCCGCCGCCGATGGACTTGCGTACCCAGCGCGCGTGCTTCAGGGTCTCCTTGGGCCCCACGAGGACGCTGCCCACGGGGGCGCCGAGGCCCTTGGAAAGGCAGAGGGAAATGGTGTCGAAGTGGGAGCAGAAGTCGGGGAGGGAGCCGGCACCGGCGACAACGGCTTCCCATAGGCGGGCACCGTCGCAGTGCATCTTGATGCCGTGCTCGCGAGCGAACTCGGAGATGCGCTGGACCTCGCTCAGGGGAGTGACCATGCCGTGGAGGGTGTTTTCGAGGCTGATGACTCGCGTGGGACACCCGTGCACGTCGTCGTCAAGCGTTGCGTTCGCTGTGATGTCTTCGAGAGTTAGGTACCTCCCATTCTTGGGTACTACGGGGGTGATCTGGCCTCCGGACAGCGTCGCAAGTCTGTGGGAGTATCAGTCTGTGTCCCAGTGGTCTTAGTAGGGTGATGGGAATACGCACCCGCCGGCTTCGGAGGTGTACAGGTGAGCACGATAGTCGCAGATGACAGAGTGAGGAGGCTGGGTGAGGAGGGACCTCATGGCGAGTTGGTTGCCCATGGTACCCGAGAGTACAAAGAGGCCGGCCTCCTTGCCAGTTCTTTGGGCGATATAGGCCTCGAGGTCATTTGTGACGGTGTCTTCCTGGAAAACGTCGTCGAGCAAAGAGCACGACTGAACGGCCTGGAGCATGGCCGGGGTCGGCCTGGTCACCACATCACCTAGAGCAATGACGCATCAGCAGTTTATTTTGTGTCATGATGCCTCGGGTTGTCTCTTACTTCGCAGGTCAAAAGCAGCGGGACTCTTGCCTCCGATCCAAGCGTTGCGTGAACCCTCGTTAGCGTGAGTGCCAGTCGTCTCAGCAGCTGGAGCCATGTCCGCGGCCGAGGAGGTGAAGCTACGTCGAGAAGTGAAGGCGGGGGTTGGCGCGAATCTTGATGCAGTTACGGATTGGCGAAGACAACAGCGCTGCAATGGTAGAGCGGTCCTTGACAGAGTAGATGGAGCGAAGAGGCGAGAATAATTCACCAAGAGAGTAGGCCTCGCCATGGCGATAAGAGGTACGTGAAGTACCTAAACAGACTCGAGGGGTTGCAGTTGTATGCCACGCCCTTCCGTTTAGAGTGGAGATGCCATGAGCCGAATTAGTGAGGGGATGTCGGATAGTTCTCCCAATGGGCCGGGAGAAGCCGACGTTGGCTATTTGCTCCATGGCAACTCCCGGACACAGGCCAGGCGCGGCAATTGCACAGAGCACAACACAGGACAGCATGATAGATGTAAGGTTTGGATACAATTTCGCTGGGCTTTTTACAGCGCTTTTGATAATTGTTGCATTGTGAGGAAACTTGGATCAAGGGAGATTTGAGGACGCAGTTAATGGAAACTGGGGCCATGGGCGCTTATAGTCACTCTCGGCTCGTTTTAGGCGTGGAATCTGTCATGATAAATGGCCTTGGCGGATTGCATATAATTATAGTAAGACACCACGATAATAAATGACTGGCTCGTTAAACCACGGCATCATCGTCGGGAGTGCAAGGAACCCGCCCGTGTCTCCGAGGTACCGTAAGCCCGCCCACTGAAAGTGGCCCAGTACTCGAGACGACGCCCGGTCTACCAAATCACAGCTATGAATGGAAGGGAGGTCGCCGAATTCCTCCACTTATTACAGTTACAGCCCGTGCACTGAAGCACATGCTCTAGGTCAGTCAACGTCTGGTGGAGGACCCCGCTGCGCGGATTGGAAGCTTCTGGGGAAAAGGCTCAGGGGACGAGACGGGGTCGGGCTACATTTGACCTAGGCTCTCGCGCTCCCAAGACTTCCAAGACCGTCAGCAAATTAAATGATTTCGCCTCGAGACCAGCCTTGAGGAGAAACCGAGCAAAGACCCTTCTCTGCCCCATCGCCATGTAACTCGTGCTCCAGGCAGGAACGATACGAAAGGATTCATCCTTCGGCACTTGCTGGGTTATTCGTTTCCCAGCCTCGTATCATCCTCTCGGCTCCTGGGTGCCGGGAACGACGGACTTGGACCCTGGACCTCCATTTTCCTAGTTTCTAGACGGGAAGTGCAGCAGTCTTCCCTAGCGCACAGGGGGGCGGCTGCGGCCAGGAGTTTCCTAGCTAAACGATAGCGCTGCTCCTGATTGGGCGGCCGTCGTCGTGTAGCTGCGTCTGTGTAAGCCGACATCGAACACCCTTGCCTCTTCTAGGTAAGGTAAGAGTATGGCACGGATTTCGCAGTGATGAGGAAATAGATGAATAGACTACGAATAGGAGGGAGTGCTCCCGTCTGGCGAGCGCGAGTGAGACGGTGGCACCTTGGTTGACGACTCTGCCTGTGTCCTTACTCCTTGGCGTTTGCGTTTGCTTTCGCATAGACTTCCTCTCATTCTTTCTTTCCTTCTTGCCTTTGCAACAAAGCCCTGTGCCTTATCTTTGCTTCTTTGCTTAACACTGGCTGCTATCTACCTACCTGTCACTATCGCCGCCATGGACTGAAACCTTCCTGACTCTCGACAACAGCTCCTGACCTCCTCTCGCTTTATCCGGGCTCACGGCATCCATCTCCTTCCCTCTGCCGCCCACGATGCCCGTCCCATTCAACACCCGTCCCGTCCTCCCCGTCCTCCTCCTCCTTATCGTCGGCTGCCTCACCTGGTGGCTCGCCCGCCAGCCTCGCTTCGACACGACTCCAGCCCACCGCATCTCCTCCGCCGATATCGCCCTCACCCACTCCCTCCCGCGCCTCGACTTCGCCGCCTCCGACGCCGTCGCCCACCGCGACTACTACGCCTCCGATGCCGCCCACGACCTCTGCGCCGCCCATGGCTACTCCGTCTTCCGGCCCCGCGACGACCACGGCGAACGCAAGGTCTACGACCTCTTCATGGTCAACACCGAGCTCGACTTCCTCGAGATCCGCCTGCGCACCCTCTACGACTACGTCGACTACTTCATCATTGTCGAGTCCCCGCGCACCTTCCAGGGCGGCCCCAAGAGGCTCACCATCCGCGAGTCCTGGGACCGCTTCTCCGAGTTCCACGCCAAGATGATATACCACGAGCTGCGCTTCCCCGACGGCTTCAAGCCCAAGACAACCTGGGACTACGAGGACCTGCAGCGTGACGCCATGTTCCTCCAGGTCTTCCCCACCCTCACCGGCCGCCAGGTCCCCGTGGAAGGCGACGTGCTCCTGGTCGCCGACGTTGACGAGATCCCACGCCCGGCGACGCTCCTCGTCCTGCGTACGTGCGAGTTCCCACGCCGCCTCACGCTCGCCTCCAAGTTCTACTACTACTCGTTCCAGTTCCTGCACACGGGGCCCGAGTGGCAGTTCCCGCAGGCGACCTATTACCAGGGCATGGAGGCGACGATCCGGCCGACGAACCTGCGCACCGGCGACGCGGGCGCCCCGCTGCTGCGTGACCTGGAGAAGGGCGTGCTGGCGAACGCTGGGTGGCACTGCAGCTCATGCTTCGCCACCATGGAGCAGTTCCTTAACAAAATGGCCAGTTTCTCTCACGCTTGGATGAATGACGAGGCCTTCCGTGACCGCCGACGCATCGCCGACGCCGTGCGTAGCGGCGCCGACCTGTGGGGCCGCGACATCGACACGTTTGACCGCGTCGACGACAACCACGATGTGCCGCAGTGCCTGCTCGAGGACAAAAAGCGGTTCGGGTACATGCTAAACCGGGACGGCGAGTCGGCGGGGTTCTCGGACTATCCATGATAAGCGTTTATGACTAGGAGCATATGGAGTGTGTGTTTTGTGTGTTTGGGATATGTAAAATACCGGCATCTTCTGGAATTACTAAAGGGATAAACGGACGTTAACAAGATAGATACCATCAAACTTATGACAATGTGCCCCTCGCGGGATTAGAACTGACGGCGCCTCGCCCTCTTATTGATAGCGTCCTCGCATTGTGCTCGCCCACCCTCACTCACCACAGAGCAGATCGGCCACCAGTCCCAGAGCGAAACAAACCCAGTGTCCGACCTCGCCTTGGCTCGAATCGGCTTGACGGCCGAAACGCTCCGTTTCCCGGCCGCCGGCGAAACCCTCCCTTCTAGCCACGCTCCCGCAAAGGACTTTGGAGCCCCGCTGCCCTACTAAGCTTGCCCTAAACCCAGCCGGCCGCCGTTGTAGGAGCATCGGCAACTTTGCCGTGTCTTCCCCTTATCACCACGCCCACCGGCTTCCATTCTTCTGGATGTTTCAACGGGCAAGAATCCAGTGAGGCTGCGGGCTGGTGGTCTTACAGATGTGGGCCGCCATGTGCACTTGCACACGAGATTCTTGACCCATCTCCCCTTCTTGACAGCGATCCCACAAGCCAACACTCGTTTGCTCGGAATTCTGGCTTGAGACAGAGGTATAAACCAACGTCTGTCGGTTCTTTGTGCGTGATGGACCACGGTAAGCTGGATCGCTGACACGCTCCTGTTCGGCAACCAGCCCCAGTGCGAAGCCCCTTTCTGACCACAGCACCGACCCTTCCTCTCTCCTTTTAGCAACAGCTCTCCCAAGGCCAAGCCGACTTCAATAATTGAAATCCGGTCATGATCCTTTCTCATTTCGCCTGGACAGCTGAGGAAATAGGGGTCATAACCATCCGGTGATGGACACGCCAAAAAGCCATCTGCCTAGCGCCGAGGCGACGATTCGCCCACAGTCTCTGGCCGTGCTCCAATGACACTCGCAATGCGCCGCGGGCCGAAAACCTCATTGTCCGACTTCATCTCCCATCAATGGGGGTCTCCATCCCATTTTTCAATCTCTCTTTCCTGCTTCCTCTCTTTCCGGCGTCTTGGCTTATTTCCCTTTCCTCTCAATCATTTCCTTTTTCCGTCTTTTTTTGTTTTTGTTTTGGTTCTTGTGTGGCCTGGTCATTCATTGCCCGCTCCACCACACCCCGCCACCTCCGTCCGCGACGACCCCGGGCCTCCGAGCCCCTCGCGGCTCCGCCCTCCGTTTCAACCCCGGAGTGAATCCGAGCCTCCAAAAGTCCACCAGCCTCCCTTGACGTCACTGTTACTTTCGGGCCTGCCCCAGCCCAACGATACTTTGACCTCTTTCGGCCACCGCAGCTCGTTGTCGTCGTTGTCGTTGTCCTGGCAAAGGTTTGCTCGGCCTTGCGCCGTCGTGCCCTGACCAGCCAGTCCAGCCAGCCGGAGGCTGGTATCAACTTGAAACCGAAAATACATCGACGATGACCCACCAGCCAGCTTGTAGTCCCTTGCCCTTCGTTCTTAACCTACCCTCGTGTCCGACGAAAACCCCACAGCCAGTCAGCAAGGGAGAAGCAAACTGGAGAGATCAGACGACGTCGAAGCGAAGCGAGCGTTGGATAGCGGAAACCTGTGAAAAAGAAAAGGAAGAAAGGGAGACGGGAAAAAGTAAAACAGAACCAAGGAAGCGGATGGGACGACTAGAAAACAAGACAAACGAAACGACAAAGGCCAATCCCCGTCTCCCGACGGCGCGCAAGGGGAAGGGGCGGGCTTCCCGCCCCCGGGACCCAGTCGGAAGCATCCACGACAGCCCGGTCGGGGAAATACCTTATTAGTCTACATGGTCCATGGAGCGGCTAGACAGACAGAAAGACATACGCGCGAGAGGAAGAGAGGGATAGAGGGGGAAGGGTGGGCAGCACCATGCGGATGGGATGCCATGCCAGCTGGCAGAGGGACCACAACAAGAAAAAGGACCACATCAGAAGGCCACATCAGAAGGGCCACACACATGCGCACGCGCACACGCACACACACACAGATAAATGCATTCCTCCCACGTATGCAAATGGGGCGAAGGAGAAACACCCAGATGAACACCCCCAAGAAGGGAGGGAGGGAGGACCCGAAAGGGCGGCGACGCGGCGCTTGTCAACTGCAGCGATGAGTTGGCCAACGCATCAAGTGGTCCGTGTGTAGCCATGGAAAGTCCTCAACCCATTCCCCCTCACCCCGGTCCCGGTTCGCTGCTTGCTCTCAACTTTTCTTTCCCTTCTCATTCCCAACTTCTTTTATATTTCTGCCTCTTCTTCGCGTCTCCTGCCTGTTCGCATCTACCTGCTTCTTTTTTCAGAAAGTCCCCTCTCCTCCTGCTCGCTGTCGTGGCCCTGTTTTTGTTGGTTGGTTCGTCGTCTTTCTCCAACGCCCAGACGTCGGTAGAAGAGGTACACACTACAACCGCCGCAACCCACACCCAGGTCGCCAGTCCGTCCTCACCTCGCCTCACCTCGCCGCCTTCGCCCATGTCCCATGTCCCTGGTCCATGATCAATCCCGCCTCACCAACATATAACGTTGCAGCATTCATCGCCTTGCTTTCGCCTTGCTTCCGCCTTGCTTCTGGTCTCAACTCGGGCAATGCTAGCCAACCAACTACTAAGCCTGTCCCCAAGGCTTTGGTCTATTACTTCAAAAAGAGATCCTCCCTCTCTAGCCTTGGATCCCAACAGGCTCCGACTCGCTTCTTTCCACAGACTGCAGTCAATCACTCTTCTTCCTCACTCGTCATTATTCGACGTTGCTCACCACTACGGTACTCCACATTACTTGACATTACTCGTCATCATACTTGGGTCCAACAAACTCGTCGCGACATCATCATTCAGTCATCATCCGTTGCGCTCAGCTGCTTGCAAAGTACCTACACAAGCTCATGGCCGGCCTTCCTACTTATGCTTACTCAAACAAGTTTCCTACCAAGGAGAGAGAAACAATCAATCAACCAACACTAGTGTCTGAGCTTTGGCAAGTGCCGTCTCTCGTGTTCCAGAAAATGCCCTTGTCCGCCATTCTAGCCAGTGCTGAACATTCCCCTCCCCGAAGCCATGCTCCGTCATCCATAAAAACCTCCAACACCAACAACTAGAAGAAGCCTTCGATATGACTCCGAAGACCCGCTCATGGGCTGACAGAATATCTGGGAATGTCATGAGCTCGTGAGAGAGGAACTTTATATATGTTACCGTGTGAGTCCACCAACTGTTCGCCGCAAGGTCGGCCTTTTATGTCTTTCCTTTGAAATCTTCTTGTTCCAGGCCCAGCGACGTCCGGCATGCCTGAATCAGTCCCCAGTTGAGGCCTGGTGAGGAGCAGTGCCTTCCTCCGGGGCCGTCTTCTGCTGTCAAACCCGGGGACCGCCAGCTCTTCTGCATCTACCTTATGCTGCTCGGCTGGCCCACTTCATCAGGAACTCCACCACGGCATCCAGATTGGTTTCTTCTTTCGCACTGATCCCATAGCAGCACACCTCACGCCCTCTTATGCTCTTCAGGTCGAGTTCGTCAATCAGTTCGTCTACCGAGAGCTTCTCCGGAAGGTCAGACTTGTTTCCGAGAATAAGAAGCGGGATCCCAGCAAGCGATTGGCGGCCCATGAGGTCATGGAGCTCCTCTTTGGCCTGGGGGATCAACTCAAGATCGGCAATGTCGACGATGAAGACGATGGCGCTCACGCCCCGACAATATCTCTCCCACATGGTGCGAAACCGCGGCTGGCCACCAATATCCCAGCACTTGAGTGTCACATGGCCCCGTTGCACTTTTTTCATATTAAACCCGACAGTGGGAATCGAGCTACACAGGATCTAGAGTCAGCCATGGCATCTATGTGCAACTAAGAACCAAGATGTTCGGTCCCCTAGGGAGGCGTGTGAGCCATTACGGGATGCGCTTACTCGAGAGTGAACTCTCCTCCCTGTGGTACGCGACATATATCAGTAAGTGCTTGTTGGATAGCGGTAAGTGCAACAGGGAGGGTGTGGGAGACTCACAGCGAGAACTCTTAGCAACGAGGTCTTTCCCGCATTTTGCAGGCCAACCATGGTCACCTCCATCTCCATCGCCCTACGGTCCCGATGTCAGTCTCTATCGGCGGAGTGGAAGCGTCGGGCCCGATGCCGAGGTGGGGAACAAAACGTGGGAAATCAGGCATGCGCCGGGAGAAAACCCGGCGCATGATCCGTGGCCATGTCAACTCACCAGAACATGCGCAACAGCCAATCGTAGACCCTCCGGAAGATCCCAGCCATGTTTCTATCGGATTGCGCAAGCGCAGGTCGGATCGCGGGGAAGAGGTCGGACGAAGGCGGGGGCCGATCGATCGAGCAGCTATGCAAACCAGGCAGCTAGCTGGGGGAAGAGGTTGAAGGAGGATGTTGACGCAGGTTATCTTTTTCGGGGTGGTAAATATCTGGGAGACGGTGAAAGATGTGGTGGGCGGGGTGCTTTATGGAAAGGGAATTATTGTTGGCGCTCAGACGTCGCGACGCAGGGACGACGGACGGGGGTGCGGTTCAGGAAGAAAAGCGGTTTGTATAACGATGGCAGGCGACGAGTAACATCTGCAAATGGTAAGTTATGTGCGCCAGCGTCTGAGTGTCGGAGTCGGGGTCGGGAGTATGCGGCGATGAGATGGAGGAGGAGGAGAGGCTCGTGGTGCAACGATGGAGGAGCAGTAGATTGGCACAAGGTGACGCCTGGGCGGACGCACAAAAAGGGCCCCACCTGGGACGAGATGACGGCCGAGACAGCAGAGGACGCCTCAGGGCGGGCACCGAAAACCACACCCAAAAGCCACAGAGGACCGCCGGAGGCTACACCAAGACCGCCAAAAGGGCACGAGCCTTAGGGCCCTTGATGGGGGAGGGATGGGGGGGGGGTGGGAACGACCCGTGCCTGGCGGCGCAGGTAGCGTAGGTTTTAGCGCAGCGCAGCGCAGCGCAGCGCAGCGCCAGTGCGAAGTGGGCGGAAAACGGGTGATGGATGGGGGATTTTGGCGGATGGAGATGCGCAGTCGATAGACACAAACGTAAAAGTGAAGGTCTTCCAGACGAGCTTGGGGAGGCTGATCGCAGCGGCAGCGAAAGACGCGGAAGAAGTGAGGTGCGCGGTACAAAGTGTACGAACACTGACTGGCCGAAACTGTGCCAGGCCGCAGGGTGTTGTGACTTTCCAATCTTTAATCACCTGGTCCAGCCTAGAGGTGGCAGCCGTAGTGTGGGTTAACCGCTGCGGCGTCTCATTCGCCTTGACCAGGGTGGACAGTGCTCGGGGCGATGATCGACCAGGGCTTGGGACGTCGACGTCAGTGCTCCTGGGCGTCAAGGGCGTCGCCTCCAGCAGAGCGGCTACAGCTTGCCGCACAGCGGGTGATGGCAGCGGCCCAGTGGAGATGTCTGTTTGATGTTGTTGTTTTTAGCCTTGCTAGATCCCGTTGCGGATGGCTGCAGGGTCCTCGTTGGGCGGGAACTGGTAACAAACCGTCTTGGTGAAAGGCAAGGCGGTAACAACGGCGGGAGGACCTGTTGACCCCTTGTTTCAAATCGGCGACTCGGAGGCGGGTGTAGTCTGCGAGCAGCTTGTAGATGTATGCATGTGTGAGTGCAGGAGAGTGCAGGTTGCTCAAGGCACCATCCGTTATCGTAAGGCAACCTTCGGCCAAGACGGGGAAACAACAGTGGAGGGATAGACTTGGTAGTGTCTCCTCTCACTGGCCACTGGTCTATGGGTGCGGGAGGAGCTGCCACCTTAAGATCGTCGTGAAAGTGCTTGTGTCAAATATGTGCCTGGGCGCGTGAGCGCCTTGTCGCAAAGCCCAGCGACGGTACGGAGTAGGCTGTGCCCCAGTTGTCTCTACCGGGGACGTTGCAGTAGGGGCCGAGGAACTCGGGGAAGTACTTCGTAGAGGGCGCCTACGACATGACAGGGCGGCAGAACTGGGTCAACTGACGCACGAGGGCCAAAAGGCTGGCAAGCCGGTTAGGCACTCTCGCCTCAGCAGCAACGGGTGGGCGATGGATCGACGGAGAGCTCAAGTTGAGCTGTAAATGATGACGACTGTAGCCAAACAGAGAGGTGTGGATAATGGGTAGGCTTAGAGAGGTGGCAGCCGAGAGCAGATGCGACAGAAGAGACGCTTTGGAGGAAAATGCAAGATGAATCGAGGATGACGATGACGAATCTGGCTGGGACGAGAGGAGGCAAAGGGAAGTAAAAGGCGAATAATGAGGTCAGGCCAGGTAAAAGTGAAGGCAGCAACAGCTCCAACAATAACAACTGGAACCCGACGAGGAGGGAAGCTTCCGTTCCTCGCAAATGCGGACAGTGGTAGCTTCTGTCCAGACGGGCAGGTACTTGGCCGCTTATGGGGCCGCCTGGGCGGAGCGAGGTTCTAGGTTCTGCACTCTGCAGTGTCAAACAAAAGATCCAGCGGCAGCCTCATAGCAGAAACGGAAGCAGAAGCAACCCTGGAAATAAAAAGAATCAACAGCACTGTCGTAACTGAAGGATGATGACTGCTGATGGAAGGTGGAATCGTCCGGATATTCCCTTGTTGCGTGGTGATTGTTCTCGCCCTCGTTCGTCCTCGGGAACAAAGACCGGGTCAGTGGCAGAGGCGGAGAAATCAACGGCAACGGCAACGGTAACGGCCACAGCAGCGGCATAAACGGAGTAGTTATGCGCCATCGGTAACGCAGGTTGGGCTGCAAGAAGCAAGGTCGTCCGACCGTACCTCGTGCTAAGCAACCTTCATGGCTGGTGGCGAGAGTGCTGGTTGGTGGTCTTGTCTGGTGGTGGTGTTAATTGTGGTGGCTGAGGTGTGGGAAGAGCTTCCATTAGGTAGCGAGCTCTGGCCTCGCTCTGGCCGTGCAGCAGTTCAGGGCGCATTGCCCGTACTTTGTGTCATGTTTGGGAGCGCTGGATCAAATGGGAGCTGGACCTCTACTCCGGGAGGAGGGGATTGGTCTTCTTCCCTGATGGAGCTGGGTAGATAGCGGGCTGCTGGGCTGCATGTTCTGCGCAATAGTCACCTCGAAGGTGGAATGGCCGATGTATCAGAGCACTTTGGCCCCCAACTCCTCAGGACTCCGGCCAACAAGTGCATCACCATTCTCCAGGCACCGATTCTAAGGGCGAAGCGGCTCGAGGCCATTGGTTGCCGCATGGGGAGAGCAAGCGAAAACGACGCCGCCGTCAACTTGTGGGGGACGACACTGAGAAAGGAAGCGATGCGCCTTGCATGCTTGTGCAGCATGCAACATGCTGTACGAATCAGCAAGTATTCGGGCCTAGCCGTAGGTACAAAGTGGGCATAGTTCTGTACGAATACAGGTCTTGCCTGGGCCTTGGGAGGTTGGTCTCTGTGTTTGGGGTTCGTTATTTTCTCAGTTCTACAGGTCTTCGGCTCTTATTTGGAGGCCGTCAATTTCATGTCTCTACTTCTACAATTGTCAATCCACCTTCCATCTTGTCTCTGAGGACCTTGAAACGCTACTCTTCACTTGCACCGGCATACGCAGGACTATGTTCCACAAACATTGACTCAAGCCCTCCTACTTCTCTTATCAATTGTCGTGGTCGTCCCTGCCCGTTCTCCAGTCCCTATCACGCTCTGTTTCGACTGCGATCAGTATCTTGACCTCAGAGTCCGGAATCCATTTTGGCGAGGTATGGGTGATGATGGCGGAGCGTAGTGGGCGACGCTTCCATGCAATCCATGGCAGGGACTTCAACTTGTTGGCAGTACGTACCGACTCCGTCAAAGAATGCTGCCCCTCATTCGTCTGCTTCCGCCCCCACCTCACCTCTATCGATAACGCTTGCTCTCATGTGACTTGGGCTTATCGGTAATTTTTTTCCTGATAGCTCAACCGGCCTTTTTTTTTCGTTGCGCTGGGTCCTGGGATAGCCTCAATTCTCTGCTGCATCGCGAGCGGCCCATCTGGCGAGTCTTTAAAGCTCTACCTGAATCCGCTCTGCCAGTAAAATCAGGCAGGTTTATTGCAATCACCAGGTGAAATTTTCTTCAACCCACTATCGAGTACCACCCCTACCCACGACGACGCAACACCGCCATCCAAGGTCCCAGGCGTCCTGCCCCGACATCTACAACCATGGCGCCCTCGGCTACCAACACCGAGTGGGACCATCAGTATCACACTCTTCGTCGCGAAAATCTCTTTCGAAACCCTCCCAAGGATCACACCGCCTATCCCGCCCTCCAATTAGCCATTGAACCCCATATCGGGTCCTTCAATGGTCTCTGGCGTAGCGACGGCAAACCTGGGCTGATGGCCCATGGTCTCGCCGACATTGGCACCAAGACATATCTGGATGGCGACGAGAGGGCAGGCCCCGAGGGCAAGAACCGTCTATCCATCCGATACAAGGACGTCACACTCCAGAAGGCTCAGGTTCCGCCGTCTAACAAGATGGCGCGCAACCGCCAGATTTTTCCTGCCGAGTGCAGGGAACGCCATGTGACATACAGAGGTCGACTCTCAGCTACCTTTGAGTGCCAGATCAATGGCGGTGACCCCTTCGAGTTTGTGCGAGAATTAGGACAAGTGCCCATCATGATTAAGGTACGGATTGACTCTTTTATCGGCTTGGCTTTTCTTTGCTAACATTATCGCAGTCAAACAGATGTCACCTCGAGAATAACTCGCCTGCGCTCTTGGTTGAGCGGAAAGAAGAGTCGGAAGAACTTGGCGGCTACTTCGTCGTCAACGGTAACGAGAAGATCATTCGAATGCTGCAAATGAACAGGCGGAATTTCCCTATGGCTATCAACCGACCCAGTTTCCAAAACCGAGGCCCCGGATACACACCTTACGGTATCATCCTCCGAGCGGTTCGACCTGATGAGACTTCTCAGACCAACGTTCTCCATTACCTCGATGACGGAAACGCGACATTCCGCTTCTCTTGGCGCAAGAACGAATACCTCATCCCGGTCATGATGATTTTGAAGGCGCTAGTCGAGACCAATGATCGGGAGATCTTTGAGGGATTGATCGGCCCCGCCGGCTCCACGTCGGCCGAGAACACTTTCCTTACTGACCGAGTCGAGCTCCTTTTGAGGACCTACAAGTCCTACAACCTATACAGCAAATCGGAGACCCGCGCATACCTCGGCGAGAAGTTTCGAATCGTGCTCGGAGTTCCAGACACCATGTCGAACCTCGAGGTCGGTACCGAGTTTCTGCGAAAGATCGTCTTGGTTCATCTGGGTAACGTCAATGTTACTGAGGAACAAGACGCCGAAAAGTTCAAGATGCTCCTTTTCATGATCCGAAAGCTGTATGCGCTTGTTGCTGGAGAATGTGCAGTCGACAACCCCGATGCCGTTCAAAACCAGGAGATTCTGCTGGGAGGGTTCCTCTATGGTCAGATTCTCAAGGAGAGACTGGACGAGTTCCTGAGCGTCAACGTCCGTGCCTCCCTTCGAGACTATTTCCGGAGATACCCAACCATTCCATTCACATCAGAAGACTTCCGCAAGGAGTTCCCCAACACAATCTTCCGAAAGGCCAATGAGAATCTCGGAAACGCTCTAGAGTACTTCCTGTCAACTGGTAACCTACAAAGCTCATCCGGTTTGGATCTACAGCAGACGGCTGGTTTCGTGGTTGTTGCCGAAAAACTCAACTTCCTTCGATTTATCAGTCACTTTCGCATGGTGCATCGAGGTGCCTTCTTCGCTCAACTTAAAACTACCGCTGTGCGAAAACTTCTTCCCGAGTCCTGGGGCTTCATGTGTCCCGTCCATACCCCTGATGGTTCTCCCTGTGGTCTCTTAAACCATCTGGCTCACAAGTGCAAGATTATGACAGACTCGGTCGACGTCTCCCGCCTGCCTTCCCTCGCTGCTGAACTTGGTATAGTCGAGACCTCATCGGCCTCGACCAAGGAAAATGTGGTTGTGATGCTTGACGGCAAGATTCTTGGTTGGTGTACCCCGAAGGAGTCTCTGAGAATCGCGGATTGCTTCCGATACTGGAAGGTTGAGGGCACCCACGGTGTTCCTTTGGAGTTGGAAATTGGATACGTACCTGCATCCAATGGTGGCTCTTACCCTGGCGTATATATGACCTCTACGCCAGCCAGAATGGTGCGGCCCGTCAAGTATCTCCCTCTCCAGAAGGAGGACTTTGTCGGCCCGTACGAGCAACCGTACATGACTATTGCCGTCGTACCTCAAGAGATTGAGTCTGGCAGGTCCACCCATGTCGAGTTCGACCCGACCAACATGTTGTCTATTCTCGCCAACATGACTCCCTTCTCGGATTTCAACCAGTCTCCCCGAAACATGTACCAGTGTCAGATGGGTAAACAAACCATGGGAACGCCAGGCACTGCAACCCGCCACCGCACCGACAACAAGAGTTATCGACTACAGACCGGTCAAACCCCTGTCGTTCGGGCTCCTCTACACAACACTTATGGTTTCGACAACTTTCCCAACGGTATGAACGCCGTTGTGGCTGTCATCTCTTACACCGGTTACGACATGGACGATGCCATGATTCTCAACAAAAGCGCCCACGATCGAGGTTTTGGTTACGGTACCATCTACAAGACTAAGAAGATCTCGCTTAAGGATGACTCGAGAACTAAGGTCACCAAGAGCGTTACCAAGGCGTTTGGCTTCGCCCCGCACAGCTACGTAAGCGCGGAATATCAGGGAATGCTTGACGATGACGGCCTGCCGCACGTAGGTCGTATGGTCCAAGACGGGGATGTCATTTGCGCCTGGCACACGGTCACGCCCGACTACAACGGCAAGATGGTCAATCTGGACGGCCTCACCCACTACGAGAAGTACAAGGACTCTGAGACTGGCTTTGTGGAGGAGGTGCGATTGATTGGGGCGGAGACAGGCAACGAGCCATTGCAGACCATCTCTGTCAAGTTCCGTGTCCCACGATCGCCACTCATCGGTGACAAGTTTTCATCTCGCCACGGACAGAAAGGTGTCGCCTCGCAGAAGTGGCAGACGATCGATCTTCCCTTCTCCGAGTCGGGGATGCAGCCGGATATCATCATCAATCCTCACGCGTTCCCTTCTCGTATGACGATAGGCATGTTCGTGGAGTCGTTGGCAGGAAAAGCTGGCGCCTTGCACGGACTGGCCCAGGACTCGACGCCATTCAGGTTTGACGAGGAGAACACGGCTGCCGACTTCTTCGGCCACCAGCTAATGAAGGCTGGCTACAACTACCACGGCAACGAGCCCATGTACTCGGGTATCACGGGAGAGGAGCTGGCTGCTGATATCTACATCGGTGTGGTCTACTACCAGCGACTGCGTCACATGGTCAACGACAAGTACCAGGTGCGAACGACGGGTCCTGTGGTGCCGACGACAGGCCAACCTATCAAGGGCCGAAAGAGGGGTGGTGGTATCCGCGTGGGAGAAATGGAGCGTGACGCGCTGCTGGCGCACGGAACTGCTTTCCTACTACAAGATCGTCTGCTCAACTGTTCAGATTACTCCAAGTCCTGGATTTGCCGCCGATGTGGCTCGTTCCTCTCTGTGCAGCCGACGGTGTCGCAGTTCGCGCCAGGCAAGAAGAAGGCGCCAAGCATCGTACGATGCCGAAACTGTGCCATCAAGCTAGACGACACAGAAGGCATCGATCTTACCGAGATCCAGGGCGAGATCTGGGAGGATGGCCAGGGCAACTCGTGGGTTGGCGGCGACCAGACTACCATGGTGGTCGTCCCAGGAGCGCTCCGATTCCTGGATGTGGAGCTAGCGGCCATGGGTATCAAGCTCAAGTACCGGGTGGACCGTGGAGACGAGCCTCGAAAGGGCCCGATGAGGCCAATGGCACTGAACGGCGTTCGGGTTGGAAAATAAACGGTGGTTGGATTGATGTTATTTCGTATCTTTTTCTGTGTTTTGCATTTGGCTGGGCAGCTACGCACGCATGTACGTCCGTGCCTCGGTTTCTAGATATATGAAGAGGTAGGGGGATGTCCTCGGTGTCTCGTCTTGCTGGGGATGGCGGACGGAAAGGGGATGTATATTTAAATGACGAGACAAATACCAAGAATGACGTTCAAATGAAGAAGGCTGTCGCACTCCAGGACTGGCATTGACATGTCTTGTCGAGTGGTAACCCAGTTTGTTTCCCATGGCGGCCGCGTCTTTCCCTCGATCTCGATGCTAGTCGCAGGCAAGCAGGCAAGCAAGCCCCTGAGTCATGCAGGCACTTGATTTGAACATTACCATAGCCTCTTCCATGTCTCCCAAGGGCTCGCTATCTATGCATCGACATGAAGAGCACAAACCTCTGCAGCCCCGGGTCCGATTTTCCCGGGTCCGACACGCGGCCAACGCATCCTCGTGGGATAGCTACGTAGGAAGGGCAATAAGGGAACTCGGTGAGAGCACGACGGTGATACGAGACTGGGAAATGTCGCGAGTCTGCGAGTAGCCGAACGAGTAGAACTGGAGCGTCTCCTATCGTGTTGAACCGCCGAGGACGTGTTACGGCGGCCGTCTGCAAGGTTCCGCGACGGCACCTTGGTCACTGGGTTAGGCTGGCAGCTGGCAGAGAGGCCTCGCTTGGTGTTGTTGTCGTCTGTTGACAGCTGCCGGGGATGTATTTTGCTTCCTCCCCCTTCTCTTTGCCTCTCTCCTCCTTTTCAGCTATTTTTCAGCTTACATCGTTTCCTCCACTGCAGCACAATTATACCAAGACAAGACATAGGTCAAGCTCTTGCGTCATTGGGTTTCGGTCTGTGTGGCGCATCGAGGGAGTTGCACCTTCCTTCTCATGACACAAGGCAGGTAGGCCATCTCCCAGGCTGCTCGTCTTTTTTGTTGCCTCGTCGGTTTCTCTCTCTCTCTTCTTCTCCTTCGTTCCCTCGCCCTTCAGAAAGCGACTGGTCGAGCTGGCTCGATTCCAACACTGACTCACTCCCAGGCTAATATACAACCAGCAGGGCTCTCGCACCTCACACGAAGTGAATATTTCTTGGCTGTTTTGGGGGCAAGAACTTGGAGTGGCAGCCACTCTAACCAATACTCCTAGGAGCTGCTCGTTCCTTGGCCTTCTTTTCTTGAAACTCCCCACTCTGGATCCTGGGCCCTTGTCCTCTCTATTCCCATCCGCCTCCTTTCTTACTCTCTCTATCCACCTCCTCTCGGACCGCATCGGCAGCACAGTGCAACCATGCGCAGCCTCCTCTTCCTCCTGGGAAGCCTTCTCGGCACAATTCTCCTCGCTGCGGGACAAGCATATGACTACGGCGTCGACATCGAATCCCTTACTAGACGACAAGACGACTCCGCACGCATCGTAATCGGACAACTTCCCCTGGCTCGCAATGGCACCTTGCCTGCGAGGCCTGAGATTCGACAGATGCATTCAGACTCGTACAGATGGGACTTGTTCATTCTGGCGCTGAGTATGTTTCAGTACGTCAGTCAGGACGATCCCACGTCGTGGTACCAGATTGCCGGTATGTCGCAGCGTCTTAAGAATAAGGTCTAGGGGAACAAATGACGTTAACGTGCTTCTTTGTGTGTCTTGTGATCAGGGATACACGGTGTGCCCTTTCAGTCCTGGAATGGTGTTGAGGCTGTCGCCGGGGCAAATCTGTCCGGGTACTGTCCACACAGCTCGGTCCTGTTTCCGATGTGGCATCGGCCATACCTAGCTCTGTTCGAGGCAGGTCATTCATACTGGCTAGTTTCAGCTGCTTGCTAACAGATGTAATAGCAAGAGATGCACCGAATGGTCAACGTCATTGCTAACATGTTTCCTAATGGGACGGAGCGGCAAGCATACCAAGAGGCGGCGATGGATTTCCGGATCCCCTATTGGGACTGGGCAATGGGTGCACCCGATGGAGAAGGCCACTTCCCCGACGTCTTTTGGCATCCGGTCATCTCTCAAAGGGGTCCAAGGGGAGTCCAGAACATTAGGAATCCTCTATTCGCCTACCCTTTCCATCCTAAAGATGAGGATGCCTTCATCTGGGGTCCAGTAAGTATCAGTGAGGTGTCTTCCTCGTGAATATTAGCTGATCTACATTCAGTTGAACAGTTGGGATGAGACCAAACGGGCTCCCGACTTGTCAGTGAGCCTCACATCACCCCCTTCCAAAAACGACCAGGTCAGCGTAGCGCTACTCTCCAAGTTACCGGAAATTCAACAGCGTCTATTTATTCTATTTTCTAGCTACAAAGACTTCAACACATTTGGGAATAAGGCGTGGGCTACGTCGCAAAATCTGTCAAGTTGGGATTCCATCGAGGCAATACACGACATTATTCACATTTACGGAGGCCTCAAGGGGCATATGACATATGTGCCACTATCGGCATTTGATCCCCTTTTCCTTCTTCACCATACCATGACGGACCGACTCGTGGCCATGTGGCAAATTCTCAATCCATCATCGTGGATGACACCTGCGTCGGCGGGAGAGACCAGCTTTACGACGCTCAAGGGGGAAATACAAGATTCTAGGACCGCTCTTACCCCGTTCTTCGCCTCTGATGATGGCACGTTTTGGGACTCGGACATGTCAAGGACCACCGAGGCATTTGGCTATACGTACGCAGATACAGATGCTTCATCTCTTGAAGGCCAAGATCTTCGGGACCAGCTAATCAAGAAGATTAACAGCTGGTACGGCGGATCGAGTGCGGCTGGGCTGATGGCCAAAAAGCGGCGAATTCGCCGTCACCCACACAAAATAAAGGATCTGGGGATGGTTGGCAGGCATTTTTCTGGAGGGAAGCCCAATGTCAGGGTCGACGCGGAAGATCCCCCAGCATCTTTGGTGATCAAGGACGGATGGTACACGGAGTGGGTTGCCAATGTGCTCGTCGACACGGAGGCTCTGGATGGCAATTTTGGCATCCACTTCTTCCTGGGAGAGGCTCCGGGAGAGACGAAGGAGTGGAATTGGGCAGAGAATTTAGTGGGCACGGTGGCAATATTCACCATGAACCGAGCAACAGGTTCGCAGGCGAAGATATCGGGAACAACGCCAATGACTTCGGCACTGATGAAGATGGTGGCGGTCGGGGAGATTCCGCACCTGGGAGTGGAGGCGGTGGAGCCGTTCTTGAGGGAAACACTCCGGTTCCGGGTGCTCGGGAGCGATGGGAACGAAGTCGAGCCAGGGGCGGTGGCAGGGTTATATGTGGGAATCAGCAGCGCTGAGGTGAAGGCACCGGAGAAGGAGACGGAGTTTCCAGAGTGGGGGACGATGGTGACAAGGATAGAGATGTGGAGTTGATGAGGCCGGGGAATTATTTACGGAACGCCAAAGGGCAGAGAGCGGGTTTTACTAGGTGGTAGAGTAGGTGTGGGTTAATGTGTAGTAAAGATGGTGGATGAAGGGAGTGATGGATGTCCTTGGAGGTTTGTCTGCTGTCAGTTAAGTAGCAGGTAGACTAACTACAGTACGAAATAGGTAGACAAAAGAGTCAAGACAGAGGCCAGAAGACCGAAGACAGCAGATGCTGGTTGAGTTGAGGAATTTGGGCCAATGGAGAAGGGGGGGGATAAAAGCCAGTGGGGAACATGGTCCCTAGTTGCATGACCCGGAGGAAAGCGAACGAACCAACAGACAAATGAAGGGGCAAGGACGGGCAAGTCGGGCAGGATAAGTGTGGGGAGCGAGGGCGAGAAACCCAGCACTACATGCGGGTGGCGGCCAGGGCGTCCAGAGCGCTGGGAATCAACTACTGGGATCAGTTCTGACGTAGACTAATGATGCGGTGCAAACAGAGAGAGAGCTTGTCCACCATGGTTTGGGGCGCAAAAGAATGGACACGACACAAGGTGATTGGTAACTTAGCTACCCACAAGTCCCTGTGGACGGCTATATTACACTCGGGGTTGTAATAGCTGCCGGGATGATACCTTGTCTGCCAATATCAGTAGTCCGTCTAGCGACGCGACCTCAGATTGAGCTGTAATTCGCTGCCTTCATCTCGGATTCCCGGCCGGAGAGAGAGGACCGGGAGGGAGAGAGAGAGAGAAGCGGGGAAATGGCAGACACATGTCTCCCTCCCACCTTTCTGTCCCTCCTTCCCCTTCCCCTTCCCCTCCCGTGCTGTGCGTCCACTTGCTTCCGCTCAGCCCATGCAGCGTGCTAGGGAGAATTTTGAAGGAAGAGAAGGAGGATTATTAGTGGGCGGGGAACGGGAAATGGGGAATGGG
>JABSTB010001006.1:0-18833 GCA_013756995.1 Neonectria neomacrospora | reverse complement strand
ACCGTGAACCCGTCTAATCCCGCTCGCATCAAGTCTTTTGTCTCAAAAGCAAGTACATGCCTACGCCGACGCCTACGAGTACGTCCGTCGTCCGCACATCGGGCCGGCCGCGAGACTCAGCTCTGCCAAGGGAGTAGAGGAGGCAACAAGAGAACGTCATCTCTGTCGCAAATTGCCTCAAGAAAACTCGTATCCTGACTTCCTGGCCACCTTGCTGTCTTTCTTTGCCCTCTCTCCAATGGAATTGAACTGGCATGGGGGTGGGTCTGCGAGTTGTCCGGCTTGGTGATGCATCTCTTCTTCCATAGATAAGTCCTACGGATACTCCAGGACCCAGTGCCTCCATTCAGGGAGCGGAACTAATTCTTCAGGCCGCACTCTCAGCCGCGCGTGAAATCTGCAGATCGGCAGGCCGGGGCCGGGGGTATATCTGGACCGTGTCACCTCACCGTGGACTGTGGCCCAATCGCGTCTCAGAACTTGGTATTTCAGCTCTGACATTTCAGCTCCGACAGCCTCGATTGCGTGCAAGGACAGCCAGCCAGTCTCTGCACATATGGATTGGACAATTGGCGACGGAGCTTCATATGGAGCCCCGAATCCACTCTCTTACTCATTATGGAGCCTTGATGGCCATAGGAAATCACCCTGCCGTCTCCGAGTCGGTGAAGACGGAGGTGAACGGAGATGAATCGGGTCTGCGAGTCCGCTGCTCGCCGGGTTCCTACATTAGCATACTCCACCCAGGATATCTTTGGACACGCCTTGCGGAAATGGCCGGCTGGAGCTGACGATCCCACTTCCACTGGAAATGGAAACTGACATTTGAACCAGCTAAGACCGCGGAATGACGATTCGGTTTAGGGGCCGACGACTCAACAGCCTCGTCAACAATGAAGCCCATCGTTGAGACCGAAGACTCCATCGACACCCACAAATCGAGGCCCGACGAGTTCCGACTTGCTTACCTCGGTCCTCTTGTCGAAGATTCTGATACCAATTGCTCGTTCATGTTACGTTAGAACACACCGCCTCGATGATCTTCCCGAAATGCCGTAATCCGTGTCGGTGACGTCGACTTCGTGCTTGACGCAGCGACAAGCAAGCTTCCACGCAACGCTACCCCGTCAACACCTGCGCGCAACACTTGGCATTGAATGAAGATCCGAGGGGCTCAATGGCAAACTCCTCAATGCCGGAAGTAGCAGATTCTCGCGATCGTTTTTCTTGGTCTGTTACTTTTCGCTCGGTCAGGGGGCAAGAGCGTAGTGAACACTGTTGTTCTCAGCTTTGCATGGGAATATTGAAGCATCCTATATTGCAGTTCTGGCTGCTGACGACCTGGTGGGAAGTATTTTCCACAATGTCCTTGGCTTCCGATACAACGTGACCGGCGAGACGAGGCACTCCCTCGGAGATAAGAGCAAGCCAGCTTAACCAGAACGAGAGGTGCTTTGCCACGTATGTGTGATTGTGTTTGAAGCGGAAACCCTTCAATTTCTGAGGCAGTTGGCGACTGGGAGAGAAATGTCGAGATTGATGGCCATGCTTACCCAATGAACGTGTGCCCATAAAAGCCCATACAAGCCGGTACTTGCCTGGGAAGTGGAATTGGGTATGCCGCCATAGTTCGATTCTGAGCCGGACCTTTTCAGGTCAGCCGCTTTGCCCTTGACCGAATCATGAACTCGGACTCGACGAGGCCACATGCTTATTGCATCATATACAGGCGAACTCCTTTTCATCTTCCTTTCTATGTTGGAAGAGGATGGGAAACTTGATTCGCTGTTTCTTGTGATGGCTTGCCTTCAATGTCACCGCAGAATACCGGCAGGCCGCACGAGGCGCCAATAGCCACGACTTCATCGACTTGGCCCTAAAAGAAGAACATAAGCCCTTTTTAATAATGGCCCGGCCTATGGAACTTCGGTTGGTAGGTTTCTCTGGATGCGGGGATATTCTGGCTGAGAACTACCGAAGCTTCGATCTCAAGCATCATCAGTCGGCGGAGAAACATATCCTCGACTTGTTGGAGCTTTCGCAAGTGGCTGTACTGATTAGTTAGTAGACGGGAAACGATACTATAGAGCATCTAGGGTTAGCATTATGGATTGGGTAAGAATGGAACGTAGAATGGGAACGGATGCCACAAAAGAATGCCGTTCAACCACGTTTATAAAGCAAACTGACAATAGATCTTGCCGGCGTCAAATATTTTCGTGTCTCTCCCTCTTCCCACATGACTTTCCGTAACGTTGTTCTCGGAGCTTGATGATCAAGTAATCCCCCACCTCTCCAACCCCTCAAAACTCTTGGTCTCTTGCAAGTATCTTCCTAGCTCTCGAACATACTCAGCTCGTATTTCATCCTTCCACTCTACACGCTCCATCATTCAGAGTATCATAGCACCGAGGGCATGTGCATCGCCCTTATACTCAGGAGCCACTTCTCCGAGGTCCACCAAGATAAGCTGACCTTGTGGAGTGAAGTAGAGTGTTTCTGTCCACGATATCACCATGCATCACGCCCGCCTTTGACATCTCCTTGACGCCTTTGGCGAGCTCTCGAATCTGAGTGTCTGTGACTGGAATCTTAGAACCTGAAATCGACTGCTCAGGGTCCTTTCTAGCTTCAGCTTCCTCCTTCTTGCCGCTCTGTTTTTCAGGTCCCTCCTCGCCTTCCTCGCCCTCCTCGCAATTTCCGCCCATATCGAATTCCACTCCACCGGCAAGCTTTTCTAGATTATTCCCACCATATGGAAGTAGAATTCCCAGTATCTCATCCGTGTTGGCGTTCTTGTGGACCACAGCAAGGATTGGTAGAACGTGGAACTGCTGCTCCAAACCTGACGTCGGGCTGGTTTGACTTGCTGCCTTGAGGAGCGCCTCTCTGGTGCTGATCTCTCGCTGCGTCACCTCAATGTCCTCGGAGAATTCGATTCGTTTGAAAACACAGTCTAGTCCTTCCCAGGTGCAGCGATCGCTAGAGCACGCCAGATGGGTTTTCTGCTTTACGTGCTCGAAGCTGGTGGTGGGAAGGATGTCTGAAGGATTCCGCCCGTACCGAACACTTCCATTGATCTTCCGGGCAACAATTCCTGCACGTTTCTGCTTGAAGGTTGTCGGAGTCCCTTGGGGTGTTTTATTGATGACATTAAAATCCGGCAGTGTCCCTTTCGAGGACCAATACTCCTTGATGTGCTTGGTGATAAGACCGTCCATCCACTCATACTCAAGCTTGACGTCCGAGTCAATATTGAGCTCGTACCAGGCCCGATTTGCGATATCATATGCACTGATGGAGATTCATACGTCAGGAAATCGTGAGTGGTTGTAAATGACGACTTCAGGCTCATGCCAGATCCGTTCAGGCTCCCGAGCTGGAGCCGCCCACCAGTCGCCTTTCATTGTTGGAAAAAGGTGATAGTAGGAACTTCCAATGTTAAATTATTTGGTTTCAATCGAAGAGCGGAATGAAGCGAATGATCTCTGATGTTTGTTGCAAGGATGTGTTTTGCGTAAGCGCTCAGATTTCGAACTAAGTACTTTTAAGTTAAAATTCTTTTGGGCTGTGTAGTGGTCGGGGCATCTAGAGGGATGGGCGGCTGCAGGAATTGTTATTACCGAGATTTAAAGATGACCTCGGAGGTTGAACGTTCTGGTGTTGTGTGCAGCGGATAGTTGAGATATGACTTTACGAAAGAGGTCGGGAAACTATACGAAAGTGCGAAGTCAAGTTGCAGTCCCCTGCACGTGGAAATTACAATGCTGGCAGCGACATACTTACTTCATACACTCACTTCCAAGTCTGAGACCGGTCTGCATTGTAAGCTGAGGATACGTAGTTGCTTGTGTAGCGCCCTTCACATTACTTCATGCCAAACCCGCCGCATATTTCTTGACTCGGTCAGGAACAGGACTGGCAGGAGTTGACTGATCACCTCAGCCAAGCTTATGACCACAGTAACCACCACTCGTATTTACAACCTTGATTCTTGATAGCATGAATTTTTCTCTTAGTGCACTCATTTGGGATATCTTTAAAGCTCAATGAAGATCAAAACATCGTGATTATTGCAGAACCTTCACCGCCACGCTGACTCGGCCACCTTTTGTGCGACCAGTCTTTCGATTTGGGTAGCCGGGTGAACGTGATCCCACCAAAGCTATAGATGGTTAATTTCACACTCTTTCAGACGACCTGTGGGTGGCTCAAGACTTACACAAGACACTCCATCGCGATTTCTACACTCATCGTCTTTAGCACCGAGAGACTGAGGGTTTCGAATTGCCCTCCAGAAAATGTGTTCAGTATTGATGATTGATATGTCCGCGTCGGGGTTGCGTTGCCTGAAGAGTATCAAGTGATATTGCATGAGACTGTTGAACCTTTCGACAACATAGATGAAGAGGTCGTTGTTTGTCGTGTTTGTCGATGTGCGGAACTTGGGGGTCACGTCGAGTGCTAGGGAAGTTGTTAGCCCTTTTTGTCCCTGGATAGATCGAGGAATTCCGTCTTGAAACTTACGAGGTGCACTGAGCAGCCTGAACTGTCGTAAGCCCGCGTTGTATAGTATCTGGATCTGCCCGAAATAGCAGTTCAACAACACCTCCAATGTCTCGGCTATGTTGTTAAACATCAACAGGCGAACCATGTCATTGACCCCGATCCAAATTCCCACGAGAGAGTTATCCGCTGTCCACCTGGCGTGATCTGGCCTGTTTACAAGAGTCTCATTGAACCACCCAACCTGGTCAACGAGGGTGGGGTACATCTTGAGTCTTGGTGGGACGGCATCGAGACAGACAGTTGCTCCTGAGCTGGCAAAGTTGTAAGACAGGGTCAACGTGGTGTTGAACTCGGTAACCATGTAACCCACCCAATTCCGGCCCCCGCTGGAGGTTCTCCCGGGAAGGGCTGGGTTTCCGAGCGGATTCTGCTCTGACGGATTATCCTCCAGGTCTCCAACGCCGATCTTTTTATATTTGAAGCCCGTCTTGGAGAAGGAGTCACCGCTTCTGCATGTTAGAACATTGTGTTTCCCATGCTAGTCTGGGGGACGAACAAGGTGAATAGGTATCTCGTCTCCGAGTCTAGCTGGCCGGCTTGATGAAAGCGATTGTGATCGTGAAGTGGTTGGGCTTCCTGCGCAGCGGAGGTGAGGGGCATTGTGAGGACGGCCAGCGCCGTCACGACGAAGCGAAATATCATGCTGACGATTTTGACGGTGGTCAGATACCGCGCACGACTTGGTTTGGCCAGACGACTCCACGGGATCCAAGAGTTTCGATTGAGGTGGGAAAGTCGTCCTTTCTCTATCCACTGCTGCCACTAATATGTACGTCCGCCCAAGCATGCGGCGCATTCCAGGCGGGAGAAGTCAGCCCCTTGGGAAAATAGAGATGCCGGGGAGTTCTCTTGCTGCGCAAGCGATTGGCTACGCAGTGAAGTCCTAAGGTGGCGGAGATGCAAGGGCGAGAAGTGCGCCCCAAACAGTCTCGAATCAATTTGTACTAGTCGAATCTCGTTTAAATAGTTTCATCTTCTTTGGTCTAGAGCATGAGTAATATACAAACATGCAGTGGCGCCTCCCTCGAGTTGATAAGGGCCGCGTCTTAGAAGCGAGACATAACAGCAGAGGCAGTACTGCGATTCGCTACTGTGGCTAGCTCTGGCGCCCAGCCTGCCCTTCCAACATCAAGATCTTAGACACTTGCAAAGGATTCGGGACTCTGGTGGATTTTTCAGAAGTAAGGTCACCGGTAAAAAAAATCAAGAAAGAAACAAACCCAGATAAATGGATTGAAGTGTAATCGGATCAATAGTGTTGGCCTGTTCTGTTCTTTGCCTTCTTCCCAATACAAGCAGCACGGTCTTCGCTTGCTCTTATACACGCGACTCAGCTTGGTGGCATCCCCTTCTATCTTATTCACACCCAGGTGGCTTTTAGGCTTGTCGCACCAGACAATGAAACATAGAACCTGCCCTGACTGGTGGTCAACGGCAGGACCGTATGCAGCAACCAGATCTGGACGGAATTTCGTGACCCTACCAAGCGGGATGACTCAAGTATCTAGGTTCTTCAACGTCTTCAAGGTGAAATTCGGAGAAAGTCTATGGCACTTCAATGGAGAATGCCCTCTGAAGTTTGGTCTTGACACTGTCGGGATCGAGGTACTGGTTCCTAGGTAACAGTTCCAAAATTAATTCCCCCCTTTTGAACCCCTGCATTGGCATCTATCACATTGCTAGCTGCGGCAAAATGGAATGCGCACTCCGATAACGCGTAGTACAACAATGGCTCATATATGTGACAGCATCTGCTCTAAGTGCCCAAGGGCGTAAACTCACAGAGCTGAAGGGTTCTGTTGAACTTGCCCCTTAGAAAGCATCCTCCTCCTTACTAATGCAGTATTGGGTAGTTGAGAGGTGCTCGAGAAATGCCCCATTTCTCAGTTCTTCCACGTTAACGCCTCTTTTGGGAGTTAATACTGCTCCCGAGCTGCTCACACGTACAACTCTCGTCTCCAAGTCGGTGCTTAAGAAAGAATTACCATGTTAAATATGTATGTGCATCTATGGTAGCCTGGCGGCGGTTCATTCCCCGGAGTTTGGTCCGGGTGGAACGCACATGGGCCACTGTCGCCGGTGGATCAGGCTTAAGAAGCAATGCATTTGAGAGCGCACTTCTAAGCTATGAATACGCCATGGTTTGAATCACAGATGCTCATGGGTTGTTTCATTTTGTGCATTTGAGCCAGTAAGTATCGTAACCTTTTTCGTTCTGAGTCCGGCAAGTCGGGTGTTCGAGGCTCAGTTTCTGCCTGTTGGCCTGACTGCTCGGGGTGAACGAGTCTACTCCTTCTTGCTAACTCAATCTTCGAAACACACATTGTGTGCCGCACTAGTGAGTAGTCCTATAGCTTGTTGTATTACCCGCTAAGCAACACATTGGAAATCAAGGATAGCGGTGAATACGGAGTAGGTGATGAGTACTCGGGACAAGACTAGGCGGCTTAGTAGCTATTGGACCTACCCAAAACGGGCTTTCAGCAACACGCGGAACCATGTCAAAAAGCTTGCACTGAAATGAAGAAAAGATCAATACCGGCTAGAGATGAGTTTCTCGAAAGTTGAGGCGACCAACTGTAAGTGGTTGCCCAATAGAGTGACGAAAGCAAGGTTGTTTGGCATCGACTTGCATGGTTCTTGAGGAAGAGCACAGGTTCAGGCCATGGCATCATCGGCACCAGGGAGTGGACATCGGGGCTCGGGACTCGGAAGCAAACGTACTCTTTCGCAATCGCAAGGGTATTTTACGATAATTTTGTTTAGCTAGAAAACTCCATATTTCTACAAGTTCTGCAGCATGATAGGCCTCTTCGATGGTAACTAAAAGAAGACCTGTCCCAATGTAGTAATCCTAGCTCACCTTTATGCAATTCAACGGGGCCGCTCTCTTTATGTATTCATGTACACTGGCTGCGACCTACAAACCGAGTGAATCATTATAAACAGAATGTGGCTTCGCCAACGACGATGGCGACACACGGAAATCGGGCGGCTCGGTAGGATACTGTGCAGTGTGTCGCGACTTCCGTAGCTCTTTTGAGCCTAGCTGGTATTGCGTGCTCGAAGTCGTGATGAGACGAGAGCAATACGGCCAGACGACGAGCACGCATTTTCTACTTTTCCTCCTTCAACCACTTTTCACGTCGAAACCGAGCCTGTGGGGGTCTTCGTTGGACCTGAGCGGTGTTTTGCATTGCCAATAGTGCTATGCTAGGGATACAGAAGGGGCGCTCCTATTCAACAAATCTCAACCAGGCGGCGCCATCATCCAGCTGGGTCGCCAACAACCCGCCAGGACACGAGAGAGCACGCCAAACACACAGCAACAGACAACGGAGCGATCAATATCCATACGCAAATCCCGCAAGCGCTAATCCAGCAAAGTCATGTCTCGTCAAACGACCTTGGCAGCCCAAGGTCTGGCAGCGCTTACTCCTTGAGCAGCCGGCCGTATACCGAGTAGTATTGACACCCGGGAACGTGGCTCTTTCTTCCTGTCTTTTCATCAAAGATATGGCACCCTTTCTTGGCTACGTTTGGAGGAGTGTACACTGCAAAGTTGCGGGTTAGTTGCGCGACAAGTGTCGGTGACTAGGGGGGGTTCCCTACAGTGTAGGGACACAGCGAAGTCGCTGCCCTTATTGGACACTCGGTGGAGTCCAAGCTCGTCGGCCATATAGGCGACAGCATTTTCTTTATATATCTTCTCGGATATCACTTCCATTGGTCCTTGACCCTCCTCTTGAGGAAAGGCGAAGCGAGTCTCGGTCAAATTCCCTCGCAGGATCTTCATCAGGCAGTGGGCGTTGCCGTGGTCGTGGATAGGGCTGCCCTTCCCGGGAGTCCAAACAAGAACAAGCTATGCACGCCATTAGCCTGGTATGGTCAGGTCACGTCGACGTCGACAGACTCACCAAGTTGCTCTTGCCGTTGCCTTCGTCAACTAGGTTCCTGGTGTAGCCTCGGCTATGGTCACCAAAGGCATACTTGGTCCACTGGTTGTCGGAGCTATCATAGTCTTCCATGAGGCGGCTGAGGAAGTCGACGTTGACATCGTCACACGTCAGACCCGACGACGGACCAAGTGCCTCCTTCAGCCCCATTACGAGTTCCTCGAAAAGGTCTTGCTGAAACGCACCGACCTTGGGAGGGACGCCCAGGGCGAGGGAGTTGGAGATGATGCTGACGGCCATGTTTGCGTAGTGGAATAGAGGTTGGAACAGTTGTTGGATGCTATGGGGTTGAATGATTGTGCTGGGTGGGCAGAGGCCTGAAGTAAGAGAGGACAACACACCGACTTGGGGACAGCGAGCGGGGGTTGACGACGACGACGACTGGCGCGGCCTTGCTGTTACTCCCTGTCGTCGGTCAGAACCGGGCATGACAAGCCGGCTGATAGTACCACCGACGTCGGGTTGTGGGTCTTTGATTGATACCGGCATCACTTGACGGGCTGAGTGCGAGCCACAGGATCCGGTGAGCCAGTTTTGACGCTTCTGGTTGGGTGCTTGGGGCGCTGAGACGCTAAGGTTGCTGGGAATTGGATCGCTGGCCGTGTTGAGTGGACAGCGTTATTTGTGGGCACGGTTCGGACAGGTCGATGCAGCGAGAGTTCGATTCTGGAGAATACGCTGCGATTATGGGCATTGGGCGCCGTCGATGAAGGGAGCGTTTTTTTTTTCGAAGAGGCTCTTCAATTTTTGTTGTGGATCTCTCGTCCGCAACTTTTGGCGCCGACTACGCAAGGCCGTGTTCCGTCCCGCGCACATAGAGTCTACTACGTAGAGGCATCGCCTCGATCGTTTTTAACGGAGGTACCGGCGCTTCAGGGTTGCCACTAGACCGGGTACGTATCGGAGCCCACTTGGGGTCATTCGACTAAACTGTACGTAACAAGCGACTTGTTACCAAGGATCATTTTTACTGCATTGCAATGTGAGAAAATTACTTCCTTGGGCAAGAAAAGGCGGAGTGTTTGCGATTATTCTGAGAAGCTATCTTTTACGACGGAGCTGTGAATGCCGAGTTGCCACCCTGAGCCCTTAGTCGCAGATTGCAGTGAAAGCTTTGTTGATTTAGCTGAAGCTTCGCCAAGGTCGTAAGTCGTCAATCGGGTGTCTTGACGGTCTCTCCCTTCTGCCTCACCACCTGATCCACCACTTTACATCACCACTCACTTCCACCACGAGGCACGAGCGACTCGGTGGTGCACGTCATGTCCGACACGACTACTACTCCGTGTTCCAACGGTCAACCCGTGTGCGACGGACCTCCCCGGCCGTGTGAATCAACGCTGCCCTGCAAGGAGAACGTCGGCTGGCGTCGGGTTGTGCGGAATTTCACCCCGTCGTAAGTGCCATCTGACAATCCAACCATCCAACATTTCTCCCATCCTTGCTCTGTACGACGTATCGGGTGAGAGGATGGGTGAGAACGGCTCTAACCAGGTGTCTTTACTACATGGTATATCTGCACTGAACTAATGGCACGTACAGATGGTTCGCGGTCAATATGGGGACGGGAATTGTCTCCATTCTTCTCCATAACCTCCCCTACAATGCAGCATGGCTGCAGTACATCTCATACGCCTTCTTCGGCCTAAACGTGTTGTTATTCGTCATCTTTCTGGGGCTGTCGATAGCCCGCTATGCGCTGTATCCTGAAATCTGGGGGGCCATGATCTCCCACCCCGGCCAGTCTTTGTTCTTGGGATGCTTCCCCATGGCTTTTGCCAGTAGGTTGGCGACTGTCCTTTCCGAGCAACACGGAACGCTGACGTGAGAGCAGCAATCATCAATATGATGGTGTTCTGTTGTAAGCAGTGGGGTGATGGGTTCATCTACTTGGCGTGGGCCTTCTGGTGGATTGACGTGTGGTTGTCAATTGCGACTTGCATCACCATGCCCTTTATCGTCATGCACCGGCATCGACCGGGACTGGAGAACATCACCGCTGCCCTCCTCCTCCCCATCGTCCCCGCAGTCGTCGCGGCTGCGTCGGGGGGCGTCATCGCCGAGGTGCTGCCCAACCCAAACCATGCCATGACCACCGTCATCACGTCTTACGTCCTCTGGGGGATCGGCGAGTCGTTCTCTGCCTGCGTGCTGGCGCTGTACTTCCACCGGCTCACTATTCACTCCATCCCACCCAAGGAGGTCATCGTCTCGGTGTTCCTGCCCATCGGACCACTGGGCCAGGGCGGGTTTGGCATCCAGCAGCTCGGAAAGGTGGCCATGAAGCTGCTCCCAGAGAGCCAAGCGTTTGGGTCTCTAGGTGTGCGCGGCGGGGAGATTCTCTACGTCCTGGGCGTGTTCCTAGCCATCATCATGTGGGGGTTCGCCCTAATTTGGCTATCGTTTGCCCTCATCAGCATCATTACGATGCAAAACTTCCCGTTTAATATGGGCTGGTGGGGGTTCACCTTTCCGTTGGGTGTGCTCGCGACATGCACCAGCGCCCTGGCAGAGAACCTTGATAGTGACTTCTTCAAGGTGGCTTCGATGGTACGTCCACTTATTGGTTGTTTTTGGGGGAAATTCTGACGGTGTCTTAACTAGATTCTTTCCCTTTCGGTTTTGTTGTTGTGGATTGTGGTTGCAACCAGGACAATTAAGCTAGCTGTCACAGGCGAGATGTTCCATGCGCCCTGCTTGAAAGATTTGAGAGACAAGTCTCAAGCAGCAGGGTCTGACAGAAGGGTCTAGGTGACCCTCTGTCAAGTCTGCAAAGCCGGTGCCACCTGCATCATAATTTTCTCTCAAATTTCCTTCTCTTCTTCCCCTCATAAGATGAACATGTAGCATAGCATCTCCCCTCGACAGCAAGCAGAAGGCAGCATACCAGCTGATGTAGGCAGACAGGAGTATGAAAAGCATGTGATTTAGCGAGGAATTAAATGACTAGGCTTTGTAGGTATGAAAGATAATAAGATATTAAAGAAAGACAACCAATCCGTATTATTGACTTGTGATACTTAAAGGCGAGTTGGAGAATTTCTGGAACTTCCAAAGCAGTCGTCTAAAAGAGGTAGAAAGCCGTAGCGAGGATATTCGCAGCTTGTGGTTCGCTGATGAAATCGCAGCCATTCGATTGGCGATGCGCAATGGCGAACGCAAAGGCGCCCCCACCAAAATTGTTAGTGGCGGGGCAAAATACCTTTTCCCCAGACGGAAGGAACTGAATTGCGAACACCACCAAACCACAGATCCAACGTCCCGTCAGCGTGCTGTGCCCCTGACGCAACAACAGCCTGCCCGAGATGGACTGGACAAACCATTCGTCGCCTCTCCGGCTCGAATCATTGGTCGATGGTGAGTTTGTGGCCCCCTCTGTCGTGTAACGCCTCTAACCTGGCTCTTAGATCTGGTCGAAGTCTGGCACATCCATCGCACCCCGATCCTCTTCGCCCTTCTCGCGATCCTCTGTGCGGCACGAATCTATCTCCACATCAACAACGAGAAGACCGAGTTGGTCGTACTTCCGAAGCTCTATCAGGAGCCAGAGAAGGTCGCAATTGAGGAGAAGACCTCGGCCGTAAAGACTGAGCCCGAACCGAAACGGGATGTCAAGTCGCAAGGACCGAGAAGAATCAAAGGAGGGCTAGCCAAGAAGCCTTCCAAACTACCCGATATTGAGATGGACCTAAGTCGCCCCGTCCTTATCTTAGTCTTCTTCTCGTCTGTCACCACCAAGTCAGAGAAGATTGCGCGGGAATACGTCAAGAGCCTCGAGGCCTCTGTAGATCAACTGGCCAAACAGTCTGGCCGCTCGTTCCTGAAGCCGGAGCTGTGCGATTTGACGGACCTTGACTTTGATGATTATTTTATTGCTCCGTCCAAGGTCCACGGCGATGTTGACCAGGTGTACCTATTCCTCATCCCAAGCTACAATATCGACTCCATCAACGACACCTTTCTTGAGCATCTTCAGGAGACGCACCATGACTTCCGCATCGATACTGCCCCTCTATCGCCTCTGCTAGGATACTCGGTGTTCGGATTCGGTGACAAAGAGAACTGGCCTACTGAGCCAGAAGGTTTCTGCTTCCAGGCAAAAGACATTGACAAGTGGATGGCCAAGTTGACCGGACGAAAGAGGGCCTACCCAGTTGGAATGGGAGACATGAAAAGCGATCACGTGGAGAGACTTGAAGAGTGGACGAAGGGCGTCCAAGAAGTAATCGGATACGTTGCCCGTACCGGGAGTCTCGGCGAAGGACTCCCTGGCAGTGGAGCCCCCGATGAAAGCGACGTCGAGGAGGAGGCAGAGGACGAAGATGATGGCGAGGTGCTCTTTGACGATGAACCAAACGCAAACAAGAAGAAAAACTCAGACACAGCTTTAGGCGACGTGGAGGATCTGGGACGCATGATTCAGAAA
Source organism: Neonectria neomacrospora (assembly GCA_013756995.1). Classification (NCBI taxonomy): domain Eukaryota; kingdom Fungi; phylum Ascomycota; class Sordariomycetes; order Hypocreales; family Nectriaceae; genus Neonectria; species Neonectria neomacrospora. The sequence continues at coordinate 5,882 of JABSTB010001006.1, read as the reverse complement.
GATGACGGCCAAACGATTACTCGAAAAGCACCTCTCGCGGTTGATTTTACTTCATACGGCTCGTCGACCAAGAAGAAGGTAGCAGTTCGAGGGCCAAAGGAGATGGTGGCCAAGGATTCGCCCACCTACGCCTCTTTGACGAAGCAAGGATATGCCATTGTGGGCTCCCACTCTGGAGTAAAGACATGCCGTTGGACCAAGTCGGCCCTGCGTGGCAGAGGGTCCTGCTACAAGTTCTCCTTCTACGGCATCAACTCTCACCAATGTATGGAAACGACACCCTCTCTCTCTTGCTCAAACAAGTGCGTGTTCTGCTGGCGCCACGGCACGAATCCAGTAGGAACAACCTGGCGATGGGTGGTGGACCCGCCCGACTTGATCTTTGATGGCGTCAAGCTGAACCACTACAAGAAGATCAAGATGTTGCGCGGTATGCCGGGTGTCCGAGCAGAGCGATTCGCAGAGGCCATGCAGATCCGTCACTGCGCTCTGTCGCTCGTAGGGGAGCCCATCTTCTACCCCTACATCAACGAGTTTCTAGAAATGCTGCACGCTGAGCGAATTTCTTCTTTCTTGGTCTGCAACGCACAGCATCCCGATCAACTGGCAGCGTTGAAGGCTGTCACGCAACTGTATGTGTCCATTGACGCCGCCGACAAGGAGTCGTTGCGCAAGATCGACAGGCCTCTCCACCGGGACTTCTGGGAGAGGTTCCAACGGTGTCTGGAAATTCTCCGCGAGAAGCGCTTCCGCCACCGGACAGTGTTCCGGCTGACGCTGGTCAAGGGCTTCAATGTAGAGGAAGAGGCCGAAGGCTACGCGCAACTCGTTGAAAAGGGTCTACCCTGCTTCGTCGAGGTCAAGGGCGTCACATACTGCGGTACCTCTACGTCTTCCAACGCCGGACTGAGCATGTCAAACGTCCCCTTCTACTGGGAAGTCTGCGACTTTGTCAAGGCCTTGGAGAAGAGACTACAGGAGAAGGGTCTCGCCTATGGCATCGCGGCCGAACATGCCCACAGCTGCTGCATCCTCCTGGCGAGTGACAGATTCAAGGTGGACGGGAAATGGCACACCACCATCGATTACAAGAAATTCTTTGAGCTCCTGGAGGAGCGGGGCGTCGATGGTGACTGGAAGCCTGAGGACTACATGGGAGAGGCGACCCCCGAGTGGGCTACCTGGGGCAACGGGGGCTTTGATCCGCGGGACGACAGAGTGGACAGAAAGGGGCGGAAGATCGAGGCATCCTAAGACCAACGGAAGAGTAGTAAAAGAAAGTATTAAACTTCGTGATGTGTTGCGGAAACGCTGCCAACATTGCCGTTCCTAGGTCCATTCCGGATTCGTTCAACGTACACCTGTTTACACAAAGCTCTATGGAAGTTGGAAGAGCGAGACTATGGTACATCGAAGGCCGTCAGGTCTCCATATCGGATTTTAGGGCCCGGGGCATTCCGAGCCTGTGGTTCAGTTTTTCGGGGTTGGGTGTTTTCGTAACTGGTTTGCCAAGAGCGGAGGGGAACCAGAATTCAAGAGACATTTTGCTGTCTCCCTTTAGTCGAGGCCAACGTTAGGGATGTCGGACAGGTTGATGCCTGCGGGGGTAGCAGGTGACCGAATGTCGAGTGACGAGTCATAAGCGATCATTTCGGCAAGAAGGTCTAATATGGGCTGTGGCATTGTTAGTTTTGAGGAATTGAGGAGGGAGGTATCTGCTTGGTGTCCTTACCTTGGGAACGGTGCTGTCATAGATGCGGATGAGGTCACCGGGGGCAGGGTAGACCTTGAGTCCCTTGTAAAAGGCCAGAGCAGACTCCAAAGCCTTAGTAGCTGTAATTATAGTCAATATACCGTTCATGTATGCTGTTGATGGAGGGGCTCTCGTACGATCTTGGCTCAGAACCTCGCCGGCCATGACCTGCTCGTTGAAGAAGGCCTCACGCTCCTCGACGCCGGTGGGGAAGCCCTCGTCCTTGGCCTCCTCGACCTTGGCCCGGATGGAGTAGCGTTGTCGCTGGGTTGAAGCCTCGGCCTCCTCCTTCTCGGCCCGCGCCTGCTTGCGCTCGTTCCTCCTAAGGTTGCGGCGGAATTCAGCCTGGTTGCGTCGTTGGTAGTCGAAGTAAACGGCGTATCCTTCCAGGGGGGGATACGAGTTAGCAATGGCTCTGCATCGTCGCCCACAGCAGCGGCAGTGCGGGACGCCCTGGAGGAAGCTTACCGACGACAGCGGTGGCAACGGTTGCGACGGATGCCGTCACCAGGGCGGAGGGCTGGACCATGTTGGCGGATGGATTGGCGTGAGCTGAGCTGAGCGGGAGCTAGCGAGAAGCGAGAGGGTGAAGTCGATTGCGGTGAAAGGCCCGGCACGCAAAGAGGACGGTGACGGGGCGGAGAGGGGATTACGTCGTCAATGATTGCCAGCAAGAATTAAGCGGGAGCTTTCGAGTCGAGGCGTCGCGATTGGAAACCAATTTTTTAGGACCATGTCCAAACTGCCACTGCGGTGCACTGTGCACATGATGCGCTAGCCCCAGACGAGACGGCCGAGCTCGGACCGTTGATTGGGCGGCTCATGCTCCCTCGAGCGGATAAACCCCGGCTTGTCAGCCTCGAAGCTCGAGGGGAGCTGTTCAGGTACGTATCGAGGTACGTACCGCCGGCTCCGGGGAATCCATGAGGTGGCCTGGCAGACCACGGCACGGGAGGCTGAGCAGGAGCTCGAGCTGCCTGACTACTGGCGCCATTGCCAGGCATGCTTCAGTGAAACTCCCAACACCACCCTCACGACTCGCCGCGACTGGTTTTCTCGACGACAGCCTCGACGGCCTTCTCTGTTCTTGCCTCCAGCTCCTACTCTGATTCTACCCTCGGAATTCGCCCTCTCCTCTTCTACAGACGCAGCGCTCGCCCACCATGTCCGAGGAGCGTAGCAAGATATCCCTTCGCAGCGGCAAGAGGAAGAAGCGGCCCACCATCAGCGCTCCCCGACAGATCTCCGCCCCCATCGCTCAGGATGGCTCGCCCAAGGGACCGATCAACGCAGAGCCGGCCTCTCGGAATCGACCCCGTCCGCCGCCGATGGCTGGCGGCAAGGTGCGCTTCGTCCCCGTCGCTCTGAGGATCCCCCATGCTCACTGAATCAATCATCCAGACATCCGATCTCGTGAAGCGGCGTTACTCAATCCGCTTCAACAATGTGCCTGCTGGCTACGACGGAGCTCCGCCTATGCCCCCGCCAACCTCGCTGGCTACCTACGAGTCTAGAGACCGCGGACATGATCGCCCACCTCCCTCGCGAGGGGGGGCTGCGCCGGTTGTCGATATCAAAGCATTGCGAGACCCCGCCCTCATCCCAGATCAATATGTATCCAAAATCTTGAGCGATGCGACCGAAGACCAGATTCGCGAGTTTGAAGATTCACTGCGTATGCTCAAGTCGCGGGCAGCGAGCGACCTACAACAAAGCGTTATGCAGAATCGGACCCAATTCATCAAGATCAGCAAGGAGGCAGAGAAGCTCAAGAGCGAGATGAGAGCCCTCAAGAATCTTATGTCGGAGCTCAAGGTCAACACGACTGCTCTGCGGGCGGCGTCCATGAAGGGCGAAGATGCCAACGTGACAGGAGAGATCTCCACCTTGTCAAAGCGCGACAAGCGTAGCTCTGTTGCCGATAGAAGCGCACTCTGGAACTCGCAGATGCAAGCTTTGTACAAGAACGTGGAAGGGTCGCAGAAGTTCCTGCCCAACGCGGCCGGGCGACATGTTGCCCAGAACGCGGGTCCCTGGATCGAGCTGGACAACGCAACCTACAAGTCCCGTCGGGCCATGCAGATCTTTTTGCTGAACGACCACCTCCTCATCGCTTCGCGTAAGAAGCGAAAGACGGATGGCTCAGCTGCTGACGCTCGAGGACCAATGATGAAGATGGTGGCTGATCGCTGCTGGCCCTTGCTGGATGTAGAGGTTGTGGACATGCTGAGCACTGGGGAGTCGTCCAGTGGAAGCCGAAACAAGCTGGCTGATGCAATCATGGTTCGAGGTGTTGGCCAGGAATCTTTTATCTATCGGACGGAGAAACCGGAAGACCCCGAGAAGAAGAGCCTGTTGCTGAATGTTCGCAAGGCCGTGGAGGAGCTCCGCAAGGGGCTTCGCTCCGAAATGGAGGCAAACAACAAGGCCCGAGAAACTATCAACTACTTTGCATCCCGAGATCCCGGTCTCCTTCAGAAGACGGAGCTACTTGCGACCCTGTCGGACATCAAGGACATGCTCATCGAGGTAGACGGCAACCAACAGAACCTGCGCTGGGTCGAGAGCCAGATGGATGAGCTCGACATTGACATTGCCCTGCAGTGTTTCGAACCTGCAGTGGCCCGCGTGGAGAAACTGAAGGGCCTAGCTCGAGGGCTGAAGAACAACGCCGTTGCTCAGGACTTTATCAACTTCAAGGTCGAAGAGCGGTGTGCCAAGCTGGCAGGCATGATCGTTCGCGGGTTGGAGTTGACGCACAATGAGCAGACGAAGACGCGACGCAACGTCAGCTGGTTGACAAGGCTGGGCTTTGAAGACAAGGCCAGGGAGTCGTACTTGGCCGCCAGGAGTGGCAAGATTCTCAAGCGATCCAGGTTAGTGAACTACCAAGGAATATCGAGGAATACGATGAGACAGGCACGCTAACACGCACTTCACAGACAATGCATTTTTCAGGGTGACCTACACCTCTATATCTGGGAGGTGTCCTTTGTTTACTTTATGGTCATCCACAACACGGTACAGTGCTTCCAATCGTGCTTCCCACCGCCGATGATGAGCGCGTGTGTCAAGTGGGCCAAGGAGGAGGTGGATGCATTCAATGTGATTCTAGCGAGGCAACTCAGCAGCACAGAGCCCGAGGGTCCCGTATGGACTCAGTGCATGGAGAGGGCCAAGGAGCACGCCAAGAAGCTGTCTGAGGTTGGGTTGGACTTCATGAACCTTGTAGGACAGGGCCTAGAGCAGCCGTCGGCGGAACGGGAGGTCCCGATCGGGCTGGGCCTGTCCTGAGGAAACGAATAACGTGATAGTGTGCCCTGAGTCAAAAGATGAGTTGAGAGAACAGGGGTTACCAGGGATTTTGGAGTTGATTGAGGCTGAAGAAATTCGAGAGATTACCATATTGGACAGAAGCGTTTTGAGAGAGATGGTTCCGTACGTTCGTGTTGTTACTGTGCCAGTAGCCAGTCAAGTTTCCATCTTGTTACAGTGTCTATGAAGCGGGATGCTTTAATTAGCACGTAGAATGGAATGCTATCAAGTGTGGCGCATGCACAATAGACATAGACGACGAAGTACCTATGTACTCCATAACGTCAGAGCGATGAAATCAAGATGGAGCCCATGCAGAAGAACTTCAAATTGGGAGGCGGATTGGGCTGTGGTAAGAATTATTGCGTTGGTTTTTGATTATCTACACTGGAAGAGGCTTTTTTATTCACTCGATCACTTCATTCCAGGTAGACCAGGAAATCTAGACGAGGACCTCCATGCCACGATTGACTCTCGATCTTCAAAGCTGTGCTGACTTTTTAACTGGTACGTACCAGCGCCACAAGCGGCGAATGGCCGGGAGCGAGAGGAGATTGACTGCTGCAAGGATAGGGAGGAGGAAGGAGGAAGGAGGAGGGAAGACAACAAGGGGAGTGCTCCCCGCCACAGCCAGCGATGTCGCCACTGTTGGTCTCCCGCCACAGCGCGGTTAAGCGAACCTAAGGCTTGTACGTAGCAATCCCCAGCCCAAAGCCAAGGCTGAGCCTGGAGCCCCCCCAACTAACGTATCGACATCCCTCCCTCCCTCCCTCATCTCTGCCCACAACCAAAACCATCCGCCAACAAACCGTGT
>JABSTB010001005.1:0-12530 GCA_013756995.1 Neonectria neomacrospora | reverse complement strand
GGAAAAGAGGAGAGCGAGTGAGAAAGCAGGGCAGGACAAGAGAAGGATTAAGAGGAGGATAAGAGGAGTCGGGAGTCACGAGAGGCGCAGGCAAGCCAAGGATTAAAAAAAGGCGAGAGCACAGGCTAAGGCATTTATGAGGGGAACAAGGGTGTTTGGGTGGGTGGGCGTGTGCGGGAGGCGTCAGGCAGGTGCCAAGTACGCGATGATGCAGTGCTACAGTGCTACAGTGCTACTAACAAAGGCGCAGACAGGAATGGAGCGAACGTTCGGTCAGGTCCCTCCTCGTATTCCCACAGCGGAGGACGGCGGAGAACAGCGGAGGATCCATCGCAGGCCAATGGGCTGTGCGACTGACCCGGACGGCGGTCGCCAACGCTAACCCGGTGGGGAAGAGATGGGAAACGGAAATGGGACGCCAATGCAATGCAATGCAAAGGCCGCCCGGTGTTAATAATGCACGGTCCCTGGTTCTGGCTTACTTACAGTGTACAAAGTAGGTAAGTTCGGTATCACGGAGTTGGAGTCTCATGTTGTACCGTCCAGGACAGTCCGACAGTCTGTGTCCTCTCATGTATGTCCGTGTAGGCGTGCGTGCGTCTTGATCTTGTGTTTCCCGCGTCAAGTCATGCCCGGTGCCCTGCCTCAAGTTTCAGGCCCAAGTTCCAGGCCAGCCTCGAGGGACCCTCAGGCCAAGTTCCAGGCCCCAATTACAGAGTCCCCGAAACGCGCGCCCCCAGAAACCAAAACCGCCGGACCACCAAAAACGGCCCTGGGGAATGGACCCCGACCGGCCTCTACTGCAGCGGGACCGAGAGAGGCCAGGCCGCGACCCTTCCCAGGGGGATGGTCGTCATTGGCCAGTGGTTCCAGCGGCTTCAGGCTGCGACCGACTGTGCGCTGGAAGCCGGCCTGGCCGCTGGCTCAGACCCGCTGGATAGGGAGAGACGATGGATGACGACCACTCGTTGCGCCGCAGGGACAACGCACACCAGACAACGTGACGGGGGATTTACAACTCGAACCGAGTATCCGTATGTTTTTCAAAGTTCTGCAAAATAGTTCCAGTACTCCAACTTACGTACAATTATGTATCACACATACCTGCTTGGTACAGTTCCGAGTACAATGCCGGTCCGTCCCTGACATGTGTGCAAGCCTCCCTTCTGCACCGCGGTGGACTCGTGGCGGCTTGGTGGCGTCCATATGTGGTCGGGTGAGAATTCTCGTACGGAGACGGCGGATACTTGCATGTCTACCTACATGGCTGTAGTTTTCTCTCATTCTGGCGGTTATGCCAACCTGGGTTGACGAAGTTGCATACGTGTGCAGCAGAGCGCATAACAAATCCACAGCGCTCGGTGCTCGGTGCTCGGTGATCGGTGCTCGGTATATTCGTACCTTGAGCGGAAGAGATGGACCAGATCCCCGAATCCCTGATGACCCGACTGGGCTGTGCATCGGAGAGTCGAAGTGAATCGAGTGTGCGTCTGTGCGTCTTCGTCGTCAGTCTTCGTCGTCAGCAACGGGATAACTAATGGCGGCTCCCTCCCGCTACTCCAAAGACGTCAGCGGACCCTTGATCAATCATCAAGGCCAAGGCAAGAATGACCACAAACCGGATGCAGCGATAACTCCTGCCGCTATAACTCCTGCAGCGAGTTGATCATCCCTCTCTCCGTGTCACGGTCTTGGCTCAGGGTGTTGTCGTGGTGCCAAGGTGTCGGGAGGACCCCGTGGAGGCCGGGATATGCTTCCATCCATCCTTAAAATAGCAGCAATATCAAACCCGCCCACAGACCACCAAATTCCCCAGCCTGACCGACAGACAGAACACATGACGCTTTTCTTCCTTAACCAATCCAATCCATCGCGCCGGGTAAGCATTGTAGACTAGCAGGGACAGCGTTGGACCAACTCCATCTGAACCCTCCAGGATTTCGTTGTCCCAACCATCAGATCAAGGCTAACCCTAATGATTCCTCCGGACGCTTGTCACAATCTTGAATCCATTTCTTCATCGCCAAGTCCGACTACAGTCCAGGTTTATCATGCATCTGCCTGCAAAGGGGTCTCTCTCATTGCATGGGTTGAGATGAAGTCCTCTCCCTGCACATGACGGGCAGCCGGACTTTATACACGTTCGTTCCATCCCCATACAAACCATCGCCAAACCCGGATCTCTCTCTGCAAGGCAAGATGAAAGATACACATGCAATGCAACTATTCTGTGTCCATTTCTAAACATCCCGTAGCTATCTTTCTATCCTGCTTTCCCTCCCATGTCACGTAGCAATTCGGCGTCACGTCACGTCACACTCCTGCCGATCTGGCAAGGAGGCTGTGTCCTCCATCTCCATCTCCACCTTCAAACAGGGACCAACCATCACCATCGCCAACTCCATCTCCATCGCCGACGTTCCCCCGTCAAGGCCTCCCCAATCGTCAGTCACTATGTATCGTGGTGTCGTCCTTAATAGCCGGGCTGTCTTGGGCGTCTGCAGAGGGCCCCATTTAGCACGAGACCCAACCAACCCTGACCCATCACCTAAGTGAAGCCGCAACACATCCATCGGACCCCTCGCCGACTGCGCGGTCCTCATTGCAGAAAACACCAACGAATACACGTCACCGCTCATCAAGCTGAAGCTCTCTCTACACTCAAATCTATGTTGAAGAAAACCGCGACTGCTCCATCTATCGTCCTCTAACCAATCCCCGTACATACACATCGCCACCATGTGCCATTCGCGTTCCTGTGGGTCGAACCACCTGTTGCAGGCCAGCACACGTGGGCACTTACATGTCACGACCCAGGACAGCAACTGAGGCATCATCCCAACGCGACGAAACTGCTAGTACAGAAATCATCAGACTTAGTTGTCCCCAGTTCACACGCACACAGAGTGTTTCTCTCCCATTAGCAAGCCCGACATCCGCAAGCTCACCGACCTTCCGGAGCATCCTTGCCCCCCAAGATCAAACCAGCCCTTTGCCCCAGAGAGGTACGCGTACTCAAACGGCAGTTCATTCCAACGAAACGCCGTGGATGACGACTCGCAACCCCATTCTGGTGTGGAGACCAGGGATGGAGGCATCTCAACCGGAACGGACGAACCAATACCACGGCCCACAAGTTGGTCTCCGTCCTCTCCAGTCGTGATCCGCCCAGGGGCCGCCGAGATAAATAAAAATTGCCGACAGGGACTTCACATCTCCTTCCTGGCCCAGATTCGTCATCTTGATCACGTTCATCAACTGGGCAGATAGTAATCTCCCAAGTGGTCATTCATGCAACACTTTTCACGCAGCACTGAGTTGTCAAATCGTTACTCAACAACACCACCCTTGTCTGAACAGAATCGTATCTCAATTCTAGCTCTAGCGAAATAAGGTACGCCGACTTTTTCCTAGTAATAGTATACTCTTTCCGTAATCTCAGGGCATCTGACCTAACTGGTCCAACTTTGCAGGCCTACATTCAATTGTGCTCAGTAGTACAAGGTTTCTGTGTATCCCAGCTAGAGAAGCAACGGTATATGATCATCCTGATCAATATCTGACGCCTAGTATCTTGTAACAACAAAACCAAGCAGCATGCTAATGACAGTAAAGGGACTCGGTGTGGGTTCATGAATGCAACATGCAAGGAGGGAGCATTGCTGGTCAAGGCAGGTTGTGGAGGAAGAAAAAACAGCCTGTATGAACGCCGAACCCCATTTTTGTTGCCTTGTGGTATCTCAGGAAAAGGAAAAACATAGTAAAGTCAAAGATCGTAGTACCAGCAATCAACCCCAGATGGGCACGCCTCGGTAAGCTGGAGAGTTGTAGCTGTGGAGAACGCGGAATGGGGGGTTGTGGCCATGCGCGGCCCCTTGCGAGATCGCCCTTCTATGGCGCGAGTGGGATTGCTGGTGGTTTGGGTTGGGATTGTGGTCAAATTGCTGGTACTGTTGGTACTGCTGGTATATCATGGCATCCATTCCATGAGTCTGTACAATCGTTTGCGGTGAATAGTGTTGGAGCCACTGTTGGTCAAGCTGGTTCCCGTCGTGGATCGACTGCATTCGAGGAGATTGGTGGCCTTGGTTTTGTTGCGAAACAGTATTCCTCGACCGAACCCTGGTGTGGCTGCGCTGTTGTCCTTGTTGGGCCGGTATCGCAACTACTCGCTGCTGACCAGCAAGGGCAACAGGCATGGGTGATAGGTGCTGGTTGGTGCCAACATTCCACACCATTTGCTGGTGGCCGGAGAGGCTAGCTATTTGCTGTGGGCTCATGGATATAACCCGATTATCGTAAGGCTGCCCGTAGAATGTTGGGGCGACTTGGGCCGGTGGATAGCTGTGAATGAGGCCACGGCGAGGATCTCGCGGAACTGAGAGGAGTGGAGTGGACAACTCAGCGGAAGGGGATCGATTCTTCACAAGGGCCTGTCCGCGTTGCTGCTTGCCAGATCGGGTCTTCATGCTCACCGGCGGTGGCGACCTGGTCTTCTTCACATTGTATGACACAGGAGTCGTCAAGGTATGGTGTGATGGCCGAGTACTAGACGAGATCTGCACGGAGCCCTTTGCCACAACAGGGACAGGTTGGTTGTTGGTTCTGGATTCTGTGGCTTTGGGCTTGGTGGTAGCTCTCTTTGCTGTCTGGTCAGGGGTACTACCACTCTTGTTGTTGCGCTGAGTGCGGACATTATCGATGACCTCGACCTTGCGTTGCGGGGCAGCCTCCTCGGTCACTTTGGATACCTTGGTCGATGGGGTTTTTGCCGAGCCGAGCAAGGCCGTGGCTGCTTGAGCAATGGACTGGGTCGCCGCTCGGAAAGATCGGCGTCGTGGAGTCTTCAGGGCTGGCCGCTCAATCATCTCCTTCTTGGCAACATCTTGGGGGTTGCTGCCCTGGCGTCCCGGTCCGCTTTGGAGGACGTCTGTGCTTCCCACGCTTACGATAGTCCTCAAGGTCTCCTTGCTTTTCTCATCGCGAAGCTGTTGTAGCCGAGAGCCATTTGAAGAACCTCCATCGGCCCCTGTGGTCGGATGCAGGTCACGGCTCGGGCTGGGCGGGGTTCGACTGTCAGCCATACGGTTATTTCGAACCTTAGGCGGGCCTTTCCTGTGGGAAACGCTTAGGAGCCGCTGCAATCTGCCTCCGTTGGAAGTCCCAGAAGTATCCAGCGGTGAAGGGAGGTTGGGCAGATCACTGGGGTTCTCCACGATGCGATCCGGATCCTGGTTGCCGTCTGGGCTGGATCGAGGTCTCGATCTCATTACCTGAAACTCGCGGCTTCTGCTCATCTTCAGAGATGGGACCCATGTCCGGGTTCCGCGATTCAACGAAGGTAATGATCGACGCGATGGGCTCTTCACCGGAATAGCATGGTCCGAGGGCAGCGACGGCAAGGTCGCCCTTCTCCCTGGTTTCTCTTGAGTTTTTACTTGCACAGGAGCGGAAAAATTCGAACTTGAAAGAGCGGGATGGCGCAGTTCAGCCTTTTCCGTGCGCAGTTGCTCCGAAGCCTTTTCTTGTGCCTTTTCTGGCGACTTGCGGCCAACGTCTGTGACCGCAGACCTCAGGCTACGCAATGAGCGAAGAGATACGTTCGAGCTGTAGCCACTGTCCGCCTTGGATGCCGCTATCCGCGAGCACTCGGACGAAGGACTTGAAATGAAGCCGCTGTCTGACCTATTCAAATTCTTGAGTGTCTTGCCCTCGAGCTCAAGTCGAATTCTCTCGGCTGTTGGCTTTGCGCTGGGATCTTCCCTAATATCCAAGGTCTCAACGGTCACGTATACTGACCCATTACCATTCTCAGACAATGGGCTTTCCTCGCAAATGGCCAATTCTCCTGTACCCTCTGCAATCGCCTCCGGCTGGTTTGGGACTTTGAAAAGGCGTTTCCGCGGGGATTTGTTGGGGTCCGTCACCCTATTGAAAGTAGGCGCTTCACGCCCAGAGTAAGATGTACGAAAAGTAGGTCGGGCTGGTGCCGATTCTCTTTCATTTCCGATCGTGATGTCAGTCCTCGAGCTCCGCCCGGGCGATCCGTTGATGATGCGCAGTGAGCCAAACTTCATGCCGCCCAACTGCTGGTAATCAGCCTCGCAAGGTGTGACAACACGTTCAGGGGGCTGTGAGCCAAGCTGTGCTGGGGATGCGCTTGAGTTTCTCTCAGCATCCGATTCGATAGAGTTGTGTCTAGTTTGATTCGGAGTCGACGGTAGACTGTTGTGGAAGCTCGACTTGGCCGAAGGAGGGCCACTCCGGTGCGCACGGGTGGCAACACCAGGTGTCTGGACGATGGATCGCCGACGCGTTGGCATATACGCCGACACGTCCGAATTAGACCTGGTGATGGGTGCACTCGAGGGTTGGGCGGGGTTAGAGCTCTTCCATGTAGTTTCGGTAACCTGGCTGACTGGGGAATTACTCTCCATGGCCGTCTCAGGAGATTCGTTTATAACACCTCGATCCAGGCTCATCAGCCGGTGAGCCTCGTAGTTCCTTACATTAACGCTGGGGGAGCCGCGCTGTCCCAAGCTCTGTAGACTAAGCAGATAATGTCAGTTTCATGTTTCACTTGCGGCTCACTTTGTGAACCAACCTTTCTGTGCGCGCAAGTGGCAGTGGCCCAACGTCGCTAACCAGGGAATTCGGTCTTGAACTGGAACCAAAGATGCTCGATCTTGGTCTTGAGTGTTCGGATTGAAGAGACTGGGTGCGGGACACGACACTCCATCGGCGCGAATCTCGGCAGGTGCTTGAGCGAGCAATCGGTGCCATACCGTTCTCTAGCTCATATCCAGCAAGTGCAATGCCGATACCGAGGTCTGTTGGGGCGACTGGGGACATCTGGGCCGGCGAGATGGGGGCGGAACCAGCAAGATAGGAGTTGGAGAAGCGGCCATGCTGGGATTTAGAGCCGTCAGCAGGACCGGACAGGCCAGATACCAGAGAAAGCTGGCGTGGTTTGGACAGCTTTTGAGGCCGTGGAGAGCCCTCGGAGGAGGGAGTGTTGCCCATGAGGCCGGTATGCCTCAGTTCGGTTCTTCAGGAAGGACGGGTTGAGGATGGAGCTTGGAGCTGGAGCTGGAGCTGGAGCTTGGAGCTGGAGCTTGAAGCCGGAAGGGGAACAGGCAGCTGGAAGGCGGAGGGATGTGGCTCCCTCGGCCAGCTGATGGGAGTGCTTAGGAGGAGAATGAATCCGCCATGCCGCCGCCGTTTGATCTAGTGTCGAGTGTGATATCCCGGCACGTATCGAGCAGGGGGATAGCTTGTAAGTGGCAAGCTATTGGCGTTGGCGTGAAAGGTGAGGGCGAGGGTAAGAGTGAGAGTGGAGGGTAGGGATGAGGAGGGCGATGGAAGAAGAAGAAAAAAAAGAATGAGAATGGAGGGTTGAAAACGAAAGCGCAGAGTGGTGGTGAGTGTAAAGTGAAACGAGAGAATGAGGAGAAGAAGAGGAGAGGGACATGGGGCAAGTAAGTAGTAGAGAGGAGCGAGGTTGGAGGAGGTGGGGCCGGTGGTTTATGATGCTGGGATCCATGACGGGTGTGGTGGAGGGGAAGCTTCAGGGAGAGGAGACGAAAAGACGGAGACGGTGAGACGCCGACGCAGACGCAGACAAAAAGTACACGAATGCATACGAATGCTTGAGTACGAGCAGAATGCAAGAAGCAGCATCATTGAGCAGGAGAATAGTCGGAATCGTCAGCCACAGCCGAGCAAGTGTGGTGGTGTGGGTGGGCGGCCGGCGGTCGGTGATGCTGCTTTCCTGAACGCAAACAGAAAGACAAGACAGAGAGAGAGAGGGATCGTGGATCGTGGATCATGGGTGCGTGTCTGTCTCATTCGTTGGGCCGGTGGCAGATCATATCATGGCAGATGCATGCCGCAATGCCTGGGGTATTAGCAGGCACGGGCAATGCAGGTGGCCAAACACAGGCCGTTTCCAGGGGGCGAACACTGGCTGGCAGCGCTGAAGAAACCTGCCATCCCCTGCCCTTCCCTGCCTGGGGCGAGGTCTGAGACCCAGCCCGGGGAGATTCTGAGACCTGGATGGACGTTCTCCGCTGCCACTCACTGGCCGCCAGAGCGCTACAGCGCTTCGTACTCCGTATCGTTGCAACCGCCCGTCGAATCGGGGGGGCCTCTTGGTGGAGCTCCGACACTTCCGCCTCCACCCTCCCGCGCCGAGGTGGATTGGAATGTCCCAGACGCCCAGGCAACTCAATCCGGTTTTGGATTTACACTGATCCTTCGCCCGTCTCGTCCCACGCGAGATTAACACCAATCGCTATTGCTATCGCCGCTGCCGTTGCTGCTATTGCATGATCGCTTGTACGCGTTGCCGGACTCGGCCACAGGTTCCCAGTTCCAAGTTCCAGCGTCATTATTGCATGTCCCATTATTGGGTTTTTTTTTGTTCTTTCTTCCTCGTTTGTTGGCATCCCCTCCTCCTCTTGGCCGTGTCTCGGGAACGCTAAAATGCATCATTCATCATCCATCATCATCGCCGTGGTCTAACATAAGCCGAGATGCGTCGCCGCTGCGGGCTATCTACGATGCTACGGCGTTAGCAGTGCAGCCCCTCTTCTAAGCCGAGCCTCGTACTAGAGACTGGAGAGATCATTCATCGGATCTGGCCGTGTGTAACTCGGCAGAACTTAGCATCCATGACCCGTCATCGATCTACAGTCGCCTTGCATCATGCCATGCTGCCACTCCACCCTCGGGTCCCTACAATCACTGCAAGCACCGAGCCCGAGGTTTCAGATTGGCCTACAGAGCAGGTAATCAAGAAGTCTCGGACGGGACGGACAATGCGGGCTCGCAGACAACAGGATCGAAATCGGATTCTGGACCCGTCCACTGGCAAACTGGCGAGCTCCGAGAAAACATCTCCAGCCAGCCTGTTTATCATGACCCTAATGCGAGCAGGTGGCTGGACCCGCATGCGCTTGCATCTACCGTACAATTGCATCTGCACTTGCATGGCATAGCACGCCATGTTCCCTTGCTCCCATGCTATCGTCCATGGAACTCCCCTTCGCTTCACCTGTCGGCCGGTCTGACATGCACGCCCCAACCCAACGACGTGCCATCGCCATGTCGGCAGTCTTATTGAGCAGTCGCACAGCATCTCCTCAGCGCTGCCTCGTCGCGCCACAAATCACAAGACCGGCCCTTCCGGCTCTTTTGACCTCTCCCGCCGACTCCGCCAAGCCTCAGAGAAGCAAGAGCCGCTCGGAGAAGTAACCCCGAAACCCGCGAATTGCCATCACGTCACAGGAGGCTCTTTTGGGGGGGCGTTTCGGGGATTTTCCAATGCTTTCGAAACCATCCCCTGTTGGCCGGTTGGATAGGTATTCCCCCACCTCCTCTACATGCGAAAACCACTTGTCCGTCTCGGCCTCGGCTGCGCTCTCAACGACGATCGCCAGGCCGCGTCAATGGCAGCCACACCAAGACGACGAGTACGAGGCGCCGTTGCATCCTAAGTACGACCTCAAGCCTTTATTGATTTTGCGGGGTGCGGCCGTGTGGGGAAAGTTTCATGGTCGTTGGCCGAGTCCCATCGGATGGGCTGAGCTGAGCTGAGCTGAGCTTGGCAGTGATCGATCCAAGGACGCAACGGATCTAGGCACATAGCTCAGGTCCTACCTAAGCTAAAGCCGGTGGCCACCCTCACAGCCTCCGCTCAATTCCGATATCAGATCGTTTGACTCGGTCGCCAACTGTTCATCGTGCCGCCGTTGGTGTGGACTGACTGGATGGGAAGCCGAACTCAGCAATTGACACTTGGCAGCCGTGTAATCCCGAGGTTTGCGATGACCACAAGCAGCAGCATTCCATCGATTCAATAATCTGTCACCGTTGGAACGTCGACAGATTACGAAGTATGGATTATGGACCGAGGGGGCATAAGTCTGTCTCACACCGACGCGGAATGACGTACCGGATCGAACGAGTCATGCCGCATGTAACAGCTCGCCTTGATGGGCATGCATCTGGATCGGAGCTAACGAAGGTAGCTCTTGTTGTTAAGTAAACACGGCACTGAGGGCAGAGCGTGTCGTGATGGCTGGGCACCGATTGGCCGCAAGGATGAGAAGAGACCGCTCCCAAATATTCGAATACAACGCGACCCCCAAAATAAACCCAATTTCATTGCAACATTCACACGTGAAAACCTACCCCTCTCCTTGTTCACAAACAGGCGCTATCAATATCCAGTGGTTTACTATCATTCTTTGGTGGGATACGTCCTTGTCTCCTGGTCTCGCTCTCTCGCTTCATTTCGCACGTTTGCTACCCTAGAACAAAGCCCACAAAAAACCCTAGTCCTCATCACAAACCAGCTGAATATGCCTCATTAAGAACTGCGTTTTCAACAATAACCGGGCGAATGGTTTAGTGGTATAATACTCCCTTAGCATGTTTCGCCGAATATCTGGGAGTGGTCCAGGGTTCGATTCCCTGTTCGTCCATTGCAGGTGGTTTGATTCCATCAATTATCCTTTCTTTTTGCGCTTTTCGTATCTGGCTTGCGTGGGTCCAGACCGTCCCAGCCAAATCTTCTCAAAGGCTCGATCGGTTTGTAACTTTTTTTCTGGTCCGGTGAGACGTTCATCACGCTTGCAACTCACCACACTACTCTATTCAGTTGGTAGACTGAAATATATCCATCAGTGGGCATCGTCTACGTCTGAGTTGACATAGCCTCAGCAAAAGAATGATACAGTGTCGTCAAAAGCTCTTTGAACTGTCATAGGCGTGATATGGAATTCATCATAGAAACGTTACTACTCCCCGATCACATAGGTGCACCCTTTGCTTCCAATGATGACCTCGTGGACCCTCCCCGCATCTACATCCACCCGCGCTCCCACCTCGAACGTCGTCTTCTCGCTATCCTTCTCACGCGGATACCACAGCGTCATTTCTCCGTCGACAATGAGATGAGTCGTCAACGCGGCGTGTGAGTGTGGTGGGTAGTGGGTGTTGCTTGCGTCGTGGTCAGCGCAGACACTTCAGCTGGAGGCAAACCCAGCAGCCACCGAGGGGAGGGTTGGAGGGGCATCTTAGGTGGGGGATGCCAAGGCAAGACGAAGACCCAGCCTCATGCTCAGCCATGCCGCCCTGCAGAATGATGCAGAGGTCTGCGTCCTGTAGGTGCGATGGGATGACTTACGGGGCGTCAGTCCATGTGAAGACGTGGGCAAACCCCCACGATCGCACCTGATGCTCGTGCTCCTTGCCCATGGCTGTTCAAATTGCCTCCTCAGAGCAAGACAAGACAAGACAAGGCAAGGCAAGGCAAGACAAGATAAGACAAGCTCTGCACTAGCGTGCTGCTGACGGTGAGTTTGGTGAGGCTCTGCTAGGCGGTGCTTCTCCACGTCGGGGCGAGTGATAATGCCCGTGACAGAGCTATGACCTCACGGTTCCCGGGCGGGCATCCACCGTGGCCCGGGCTGCGCCCCGTCTGCCCCACCCGTCCCGTGCCGAGAGCCCGCGGTACGGCGGCGATTGGATCTGGGTGAACGAGGCTGGCGGAGCTCCA
Organism: Neonectria neomacrospora; assembly: GCA_013756995.1. NCBI lineage: Eukaryota > Fungi > Ascomycota > Sordariomycetes > Hypocreales > Nectriaceae > Neonectria > Neonectria neomacrospora. Next base: position 967 of record JABSTB010001005.1, on the reverse strand, counting down.
GGTCCGGGACTTTTTAATACGAGGATGCGCGACGCCGAGGTACGGACCAGATGAGGTACGGAGGCGAGGCACAATGACAGTGCCGGCCGCGCTCGTGTACTGCATCAAAAAGTCGGACCTTTGCCAACCAGCGGTGAATCGACGTGCCCGGAGGTTGCATGCATGCACACTGCAAGCACTGCAGGTCCCCGGGGCGCAAGCCCACACACAGCCTCCATTGCCGAGCGCCCAACAAGCACAAACACCACGTCGTTCCAGGGGCTCGACCGACGGGTTGTGTCCGGTCCAGCCTCGAGGTAAGCCGCATGGGAGGGGGGCACTGGACAATGGGGCAATCGGGGCATGGAACACTGCAGCCCACAAACAATGTTTCCCCCCCAGCCCTGGCTCATCGCCAATCATCGTCGGCACCCGCCTGGCTGGGCCAGCCTCAGCCCACAGCGGTCCTCGTTGGGGGCCGGTTCAGGGCCCCTTGAGCCCCGGGCAGCGCAGCCTTCTAGGGCTGGGCTGTGCTGGGGTCGAGGGACAGCTGGAGCCTTAGCGGCGGGCGGATGTTCCCCGTTCGGGGGGGGGGAGCCGTCATTGGAATGCCCTTTTCAGCGCTGTTCACATGGGAGGGTGAGTTAGCACAGTACCTTCCAACGATCAATTGCTGCTGATTGCGACGGGGCAAGTCCGCAATCGCACTGGCTACCGTACCTTCCTACCCAACGATCCCAGCGCCGCTCCTTGCTTGGCTCGCATCTTCACCTATCACACCCTGGTGCTGACATTCATCCCGTCCTCCCATCCGCGTCGTTTCCATTTCTTCGAGCCGCCTCTCGCTTCAGCTTCAGCTTCAGTTGTTTCTGCACTTTTCTCAACCACACAGATCCTATCCCGCCAAACCCTCAACGCTATCGCGGTGCGCCTCGCTCAGGCTTGATTCATCCGGCGTCTACCTCGTCGCAATCGCACAGCTCGACTT
>JABSTB010001004.1:0-14843 GCA_013756995.1 Neonectria neomacrospora | reverse complement strand
ATGTGAAATAATACCCACCGCCGGCAGATTGTTCTGTCGGAATGGTGATGCCAACACTGTCTCATGAAGCCATGTCTGATTTTAGTTCGCGTGATCACATGTCAAGCATGACGTCTTCGTGCTATGATGGGAAGAACTCATTATCGGCGTGCGCACAGCAGAGAACAGTTTCTGCAAATCACATTCGCTTATAGTTCCTTTTCACCTTCTATTTTCTGCACATTCAATTGAGTATTTGGGGTGCAACAAAAGACTGTTCGACTTGTCAACGGAGGAGAGCGTCTGCGTCGCAGAGCTACGTCAGCCCACAAGGATCTCCAAATTGTGGGGAGCTGGGAAGCACCATTCATTGGTCACCATCCCTCGCCTCCAACCCAAGTCTCACCTGCCTGCAGCCTTGTATTTCGTCACCCTGTCCCCAAACCATCCTAAAATCCATTCTCCGACATCATCACGCTTTGTCGCGCTGGTAATACTTTTTATCTCCGCGCTGCAATGGCAGACCCGTCGCCGAAACCCAGTCGCGACCCCGGCGAACCTCCGTCAGGTCCGCGCGACCAGGCCGAGGGCGACAGACGAGGCGACAAGAACCCTGGCCGCGATGGCGATTCCTACCGACCAGGCGACAGATCCGATCGGGACCGTGACGGTGGTCGCAGTTACGGTCGCGACAGCAACCGGGGCAGAGATTACGGCCGCGACAGCAATCGAGACAGAGACTCCGGTCGCGACAGCAACAGAGATCGTGACAGCAACAGAGATCGCGACTCTGACCGACGCGGTGACCGCGACTTCGATAGATCCAGAAACAGTGATCGGGGTCGTGATAGTAGGCCACGAGGCAGAGGCGGCTTCAAGTGGAAGGATGAGCGCCGTGGCAATGACGACCGCCGTGGCAATGACGACCGCCGTGGCAATGACGACCGCCGTGGCAACGACGACCGCCGTGGCAACGACGACCGCCGCCGTGACGACAGACCCTACCGCCGCCGCTCCCAGTCTCCTCGTCGCCGCGACCGCGATGACGCCGAGTCCAGTAAACCCAAGAAGGAATCCAAGCCTGCCGCTCCACCTCCTGCACCCGCTGGTGGCAGCGAAGAGATGATCATCGTCAACATCAACGACCGACTCGGCACAAAGGCCGCGATTCCCTGCTTTGCGTCCGACCGGGTCAAGGAGTTTAAGATAATGGTTGCAGCCCGTATCGGGCGTAAGCCACACGAGTTGCTGCTCAAGCGGCAAGGCGAGCGGCCGTTCAAAGACCAGTTGAGCCTGGAGGACTACGGCGTCAGCAACGGTGTGCAGCTTGACCTTGAGGTCGACACTGGCGATTAAGGGACAACTGGGCGATGGGGTGGAAGCGAATTCGGGATATTCTGGAAGAATCATGGACACTGGGAGAAAACAGTCAGGACGAAATTGCTGGTATGAAAGTTCCATGGGATGTATGCCCAGGATATGTCTGGCATGCTGATTACTTCCTTAGGTGCATCACTTAAGCTTCGAGAGTCAATAATGACCCAGACACCATTATGGATGCTACAATATTTAAGCTGGACTCACTATATCGGCCCTTACCATTATGGCTCAACCCACGGCCAATACGATACGAGCTATTAGGTGTATGACTAACTCCTTCCAGAATCATGTAGTCCACTGGTGTAATCACTCCCGTCGGCACAGGAAACTCCAAACTGCCTTAGTCTGATCGTCAGACGTTCCATCTCTACTCTCTGTAGCTGAACATATACCTCATACGGTGGGTCCTCGTCGAGACTATTGTATAGCCGAAGCAGAATCGCACACCGTCCAAAGCCACAATGCCCAAGTACCTCACGCACGAACTATGCAAACCCTAGGACATAGAAGACCCGGTCGAACTCTCGACCCCGAGCCCACGCGTGTTGATGACCCCAAAGTCTGCGCTATCACTGGCGCAGTCAAACGTATCAATGATTACGTCGTTCCCGGTGGAGCAGTTGAGGTTATACTCCAGGCTACCCGGATAATGGGAAATGCAGATCATATACCCGAGGCGATCAGTAACAGCGTCTCGACTGAGCGTCTGGATGGCCTCATGGAGAAAAGTGGTTGCTGCAGTGGGAAAAGAATCTCGACAACGTTCGCCTGACCAGGAAAGCATAGAGCAGGGCAGATTTGCACGGTTGTAAAGTGTGGCATTGCGGACATGCTGCTGACTGGGCGAGATGCCAAGTTGCGGCCTGACATTGACGGCGAAGGTGAGTGTTGACCGTTGTGTGCCCGGAAGGCCATTTGGGAACCGAGCCCGCAAAACCGCTATCCATAGGCACTCGTTGAGGATCGTTATCAGAAAGGACGGGAGTTTGTGTTCTGGCAAGGGGGGAACATAGCTAAGAAAATTGTCGCGCTGTGCCTCAAGGACCGACATTGGAAAAATGAAGACTTTGCCCATGACAGAGTTCGATTGAGAATAAGACGATGCAGTTATTCCACCAACGGGCGGAGGGTGGGAGAACGTAATAGGCCTTGGTGGTTTAAATTCTGGGCAACGAACCGAGCGTGAAGAGATTCTGCAGGCAGCTTCAGTGCTAATTCTGTCGATGTCTCTAATATAGTTTGTTGTGGTGTATACTGAACTAGTTGGCAACGTTCCAGAGGTTAATTATCTGAAGATTCTCTTACCTGATACATGTGTATTTCGAACCTGCTGGCCGTGCCTACGCACCTGCCGAGCAAGCTCGTTCAAGATGACGGAATGAGCAGTGCTGTCTAGGACGCTATTAATATAACACACGCAAAGCATAAGTCCCCCTCGGACGAAGTTGAGGCCAATATGATACACGACGGCGTTTTTGGCTGCTAGGTCGGGCAAGTGGGAAATCCGGCAGTAGTCGCGTGAGCGGATCATGTCCGGCGGCACGCCCCGGGCCGCGAGATCTCGATAATTGGGGACTTCTCTGGGAACCCATTCATCGATCCTTTTGACGCTCAAGACGCCGTCGGTGGAGAACTCGCCCTTGTTGTTGTAAGCGATCACGCGGCGGCTCTGCAAACCGTACACTTCGACGCGGCCGGCAGGCTTCTCGGGGTCACAGAGGCGAATCTTGCCTGTGAGGAAGGGCCACTTGACCCAGATCTAGCTCGTTGCGTAGACGAAGCGGGAAACGAGGGCTTCGGTGTCCTCAGCGCTGATGGTTTCGGAGATGGGAAAGCAATAGAGCAGGCGGCTGTAGTGGCGGCTACTCGCCTAGTCGAGAATAGATAACTCAGTTCCAATTGAAGCAGCAGCCATTTTGCGTTTTCGATAGTGATTTCTTGTATTGCTTCACGTTACTTATCGTTTGGTTGGCTTTGTTTTGTGGTGGTATATATAGGCTGGTTGCGGCCCCATGTCGAGGTGAGAAGGAACGGCATTCGATCACTCGTTCACTGACATTGTTGCTACCTTTGCATAGTGTGCTGTGGATCACAGTTTGTTTATGCTCCTTTAGTAACCCACAGTTGTTCTCATTTCAAGGCTTTGAGTCACTCGCGAAGTCCTACTTGTAGTACGAGATGTGAAGTCAAGCAAGAGAGGATAGGATCCCTTCTCGGCTTACATGGACTAGGTAGCACTTGGTGTAAAACAGGAAGCCATAGGCGGCAAAATGCCTACTGCGGCTTGGCCTGCTGACTGAACATGCACTGCAAGCCAGTGCGTAGCCCCCAAACTGTCCATTCAAAGAGACCACCTTGCAATGCATCGAATGGCCTAAGTAACCTCATGACCAAATGTCATGAATATTGTTGCTTGTCCCGGAGATCCGTCGTAGCTGGGTCCTTTGGACACCGACTATTGGCCCAGAAAACCAGGGCATAGCTAATGCCAAGGCGAGGCCGAAACTCGGCGCCCCGCTGCCTCCTTTATCGCACCAATAGGCGATCTCACCGGTTCTTATCGCCCCCATCAGCCTTGCAGCAGGAGGAACGTCACAGCGTTGAAGGCCGCTATGCACCAGTTGTCCTCTTGCTGAGTGGCTGGAAACGCAGACAAGCTTAAACAGCTTCGTGGCTTCTTGCAACGGACAGATCCCCATTGGAGAAATTGAGGCCACCTCAACCTCTCTCTTTTCTACTTCAAGTTCCTGTCCTTCTTCTGGTCTCACTTCCCCCGGACCTTGGGACTTTCTTCCCTGATCTTTGTTTCTCTATTCCTCAGACGGGCTAATCGTCTTTGTCTGTTCTGGCCGTCATTGCTTTGAGGCGGCGGTGTCCTTTACCGTACAGTCCATTCCGAGCTGGTGCACGCCCAAGCGAGCGCACCCCCACCACCCACCACCATCATGGCCAACTTTCGAGTGTCGCCATTGATGACGCTCCTCGGAGCCGTCTTCTTCCTCTCGACCAATGTTTTTGCGGTCGCTGCCGTCTTGGGAGTTGACCTGGGCACCGAGTACATCAAGGCCGCCCTCGTCAAGCCCGGCATCCCTCTCGACATCGTCCTGACGAAGGACTCCCGGCGAAAAGAGACGTCGGCCGTCGTCTTCAAGCCCTCCCGAAATGGCCCCCAGCCTGGAGAGTTCCCCGAGCGAGCCTATGGCGCCGACGCCATGGCTCTCCGCGCCCGCTTCCCCAGCGACGTCTACCCGAACCTGAAGACTATCCTAGGCCTCCCCGTCGACGAACCCGTCGTTCAAGAGTACGCCACCCGAAATCCCGCCCTACAATTGCAGGCCCACGCAACCCGCAACACCGCAGTGTTCAAGAGCAAGGCGTTTACGGCCGAGGAGGATGCGTGGATGGTCGAGGAACTTCTCGCCATGGAGCTTCAGAGCATCCAGAAGAACGCCGAGGCCACCGCCAACGACGGGTCCTCAGTCCGCTCCATTGTCATCACGGTCCCTCCCTTCTACACCATCGAAGAGAAGCGCGCGATCCAGACCGCTGCCGAGCTTGCCGGCCTCAAGGTCCTCAGCCTCATCAGCGACGGTCTTGCCGTCGGGTTGAACTACGCTACCAGCCGACAGTTCCCCAGCGTCAGCGAGGGGGCCAAGCCCGAGTACCACCTGGTCTTTGACATGGGCGCTGGCTCTACCAAGGCCACTGTCATGAAGTTCCAAAGCCAAACTGTCAAGGACATTGGCAAATTCAACAAGACCGTTCAGGAGGTCCAGGTCTTAGGTGCTGGCTGGGATCGAACCCTCGGCGGAGACGCTCTGAACCACCTCATTCTCGACGACATGGTCGCCCAGTTCATCGAGTCCAAGGGCGCTCAGAAGATTTCTGCTACCGCTGAGGACGTCAAGGCTCATGGCCGCGCCATTGCCAAGCTATCTAACCAGGTCGAGAAGGCTCGTCATGTCCTGAGTGCCAACCAGAACACTCAAGCCAGCTTTGAGGGTCTCTATGAGGATGTTGACTTCAAGTACAAGATCAGCCGCGCCGATTTCGAAGAGATGGCCGCAGCACATGCTGAACGGATCGCTGTCGTTATCAACGACGCCCTCAAGATGGCTGGTCTTGACATTGGTGACCTCGACTCCATTATTCTCCACGGTGGCGCTTCGCGAACACCCTTTGTTCAGAAGGCTCTTGAGAAGATTGCTGGATCCGCCGATAAGCTCCGATCCAATGTCAATTCCGACGAGGCTGCCGTTTTTGGTGCAGGCTTCCGCGCTGCTGATCTCAGCCCTAGTTTCCGAGTCAAGGAGATCCGGATCTCGGAAGGCGCCTCGTATCCCACTGGGCTGAAGCGTACAGATGGCGGTGTCGAGCCTGTGCGTCAGCGTCTGTGGAGTGCGATCTCGCCCCAGGGTGGCTCGAGGGTCGTCACCTTCGACGACAAGGAGGACTTCGCCGCCACCATCTACCAACAGATTGGTACCGAGGAGAAGGATGTCAAGACATTTTCTACCAAAAACCTGACTGCGACGGTGGCGGCTATCAAGGAGACGTACCCTTCATGCGTGGAGTCGGACATCAAGTTCAAGATCGCCATGGAGTTGAGCCGTGAGAACGGCGAGTTCCAGGTCGCCAAGGCTGTTGTTGAATGCATGGCCGACGCTGCCGAGGAAGGCTTTGTCGATGGCGTCAAGAACCTCTTCGGGTTTGGAAAGAAGGATCAAAAGGAGCAGAAACCCCTTGGGGATGAAGAGACCGAAGGCTCCGAGGAGGTCATGAAGGAAGATGCCGGCAAGAGCTCATCTGCTTCAGACGAGGCTACTGAGTCCTCGACTACCTCTGAGGCTGCTTCTGCCTCCACCGATAATGCTGAAAACACAAAGGCAGATGCCAAGAAGAAGGAGGTTGTCGCCATCCCTGTCGATGTGGCAGTCGAGAATCTTGGCATCCCTGAACTCTCGAAGGCGGAGCTTACCAAAGTCAAGGATCGTCTCAAGGCCTTTGCCGCTTCAGACAAGGCGCGCCTCCAGAGGGAGGAGGCCCTGAACCAGCTTGAGGGTTACACGTACAAGGTCAGAGACCTTCTTGAAGGGGAGTCCTTCATCGAGGCATCTACCGAGAAAGAGCGAACCAAGCTGGCTGATCTAGCAAGTCAAATCGGAGACTGGCTCTACGACGACGGAGCGGAGGCTAGCAAGGACGAGCTCAAGGCGAAGCTAAAGTCGCTTCAAAGTATCGCCACTCCCATTCAAAAGAGAATCACTGAGGCCGAGAAGCGGCCTGACTTGGTGGCGAACCTGAAGAAGGTTCTGACTCAGACCGACGAGTTTGTTGTCAAAATCAAGGCTCAGATTGAGGAGCACGAGGCGTGGCACAGGTCTGCCTCTGAGTCCCCATCCTCCAGTGCCACCGAAGCCCCGTCTGAGAAGCCGACTGGCGACTTTGATGGTCTAGAGGATGAGGACAGTGCAGAGGCAACGGCGCGCAAGATGGAGGATGTTATCAGGGAGAAGGGACCCGTCCCTTCTCTATACAAGCTTGAGGACCTGGATGAGATTACGGAGCTCTACGAGTCTACTCTGAAGTGGCTGAACAAGCTGGAGCCCAAGCAGGCTGCCCTGGCTATCACCGATAACCCCGTTCTTCTGATCAAGGACCTTGAGACCAAGACGGCGAAGTTGGAACAGGCAGGCATCTCAGTGGCGGTCAAGGGTGCTCGGAAGGTGGAGAACGAGGCCAAGAAGGCCAAGAAAGCCGCTGCGGCGGAGAAGAAGAAGAAGCAGAAGAAGAGCAAGGCATCGAACGGAGACGCTCCGGAGGAAAAGGTCGAGTTCAACGCCGAGGACTTTATGAAGCAGTTCCAGGGCAAGGACGGCGAGGGCCCCTCGGAGCAGGAGATTGAGCAGCTGATCAAGCAGCTGCAGGAAAACCAGAAGAACACGGAGGAGGGTGGGAAGACTGGCGAGAAGGAGAGCGGCGAGAAGCAGGCACCCCATGATGAGCTATAGAGGGTGTCGATTGTACATTTTCTTTAACGGTTTGTTGAGAGAAAAGGTCACGAGCCATGTGTTTGATATTGATACCGAGTCGAGCATGGGATAGATCATGCGACGATGTGCTAGACAGGATGAACTGAAATGATGACATACTTCCCCTCGAGGCTGTACGCTGTACGAGCACAATCAATCTACAGAGATGCGAGGCGAGGTTCTAGAGGCAGGCACGCGATCGTTCTCGTACTCGTCCATGTGCCGGTTTGTGTGGTCCAAGGGCAATCGCGTGAAAGTTGTCCCATCTCGTCAACGGCCCGCACGGGATCATGGAGTCATGGAAACATGGAAGCGTGGTCTCGTCCCGGCGCTTGGCTACTGACAGTCCGGTCGTCCCTTACTTGACAAGGCCATCCGGTCCGTTGCCGTTCCCATTACCGTTCCCGTTCCGGCCGCCTGTGCCTCCGCTAAGCTCGCCTCCCACGATGCCTATTCATTCTGTATCCGGTCGCCTCACATGGTCTCGTCGTCCCGTGTCCCCAGCATCGAGATACACGGCCCGGGTACACCAGGCAGGAACACCGAAATCTACCTTGTGCATGTGTCCCCGGCGGTTTTTTTCCTTTGCTACCGGGACCGCGGGCTGTAATCTTGCATGGCTGATGGCAGAAGGGAGCGTGCAGGCTACGGTATATGTTACCTAGACTTTTGGGGAGGGACAAAACAGATTGCGTCGTGTCGTATCGTGTCGTGTCGTGTCGGCGATGATGCGCTGTGTAAAGGGGACAAAGACAACAATAACAAGGAGAAGCGGGTTTTGTGCCACGGCGGGCCGCGGTGGTTTGCGGCATCTGGTGTTTATATTGACCTGGTTGTTTTCCCTAGGTGATGCATTGACAGGTGCCGTGCAGTTGGACGAACCCTCTTCATTGCTCTTTCCTGTCCTTTCTTGTCCTTTCCTGGCCTTTCCTGGCCTTTCAGGTTGGCCCTCACAGCTGCCTCGCTTTTGGGTGACAGCAGGTAGGGAAGTGTTCCATTGGCTTCCAGGTTATTTATTACCTTCTTCTCCTTCTCTTTTCTTGTCCAAACACTGGAAGAGCTGCGTCAGCCAGCACCACTCATCTCTGATTCACCACCAAGCCTTTTTCCTACTTCCTTGCACTCTTTGCAAACTTCTGGGGTCCTCAGCTTCCAGCATCTCTCTCTTCCCTCCCCAACTTGACTCACCCTCTCCGGCCGTACGTCAAACACACCATGAGGCCCCCCATCTTACTCTTCTCGCTCCTCGCAGGAGTGACAGTTGCCCTCTTGCCTCCCGGGCAGCGCGGCAAATCTGCCTCGAAGTTCTCGCTCCCCGTGAGCAAGGGCCAGGGCTCCAAACGGGACTTTGTGCGGGACTGGGCGGCCGCGAGGCAGAAATGGGGAAAGGGTATTCCCGAGGATGTCTTGTCGACGTTTTCGCTGCTCAATGACGGTGCGTATTCGACTTTCCATCTGAAGCCCGGGGGCTGTGTGTGCGTATGATGAAACGGAGTGCTGATGATGCCTTCCTGTAGATGGCCTCGTGGACGTACAGCCTCTCGGCAGCGATGACATCTACATTGCCGATGTTCAAGTTGGAAACCCACCTCAGACGCTAAAGATTGCCATTGACACGGGCTCCGCCGATATGTGAGATGGATCAATGCAAGACCTTTTGTTTCGGTTCTCGTTACTGACTTCGTAGGTGGGTGCAATCCTCGGACACGGAGTACATGGCCAACGTGGAGGGCCCCTGGGCACCTCAGTATAAGCCCGAGGCGTCCAACTCGTCTCGCCGCGTCGAAGATGCCGAGTGGTATGTCGAGTACAGTAAGCCGCCTGTTCACTGTTATGTTGATGGATCACGTTGTGGATCATGTTGATGAATCAACTCCTTACTGACGATGCCTCGCTGCAGTGGATGGAACACACGCCAACGGCATCGTCTACCTCGACACGGTCCGCATGGGCGGCTTCGAGCTCACTGATACGGCCGTCCAGTCGGCCCAGTTGGTCGCCCCGCGGTTCGAGCGCGAGACGGAGCTGTCGGGCATCATGGGCTTCGCCAAGAGTCTCTCCAGCAACATCGAACCTCCGACGCCGTCCCTCCTCGACAAGTTGCGCCCACACCTCGACGCCCCCGTCTTCTCCGTCGACCTCCGCCGCAATGCCATGGGTACCTTCGACTTCGGCCACATCGATCCCTCTCGGGCCAGCGACAACATCACCTGGCTGGACGCCAACCCGGCGAGCCCCCACTGGGACGTCACCTTCAACCTGACGGCTTGGGACGGCGCCCGCCGAGTCTGGTGGGCACACTCGTTCGAGGCCACCATCGATACGGGCACCACACTGCTGTTCCTGCCCGCCTCGCTCGCGGGCATGTACTGGTTCGAAGTCCCCGGGATGCGTGTCGACCCTCGGCTCGCCGACGCCTTCACTTTTCCGTGCAACCTAGCCAAAGGCCTGCCGGACCTCATGTTTAAGCTTCCCGGCGATGAAGAGCACGTGCTGACAATCCCGGGCCCGTATCTCAACTACGGTCCTGTCGACGGTGACCCGGAGTACTGCTGGGGTGGCATGCAGAGCGCCGAGGACCTCGACGTCACCATCTTTGGCGACATAATGCTCAAGGCCCTTTTCGTCGTGTTCGATCTCGAGAATCACCGCGTTGGGTTTGCCAACAAGGATCTCGATGACGACGAGTAGGCTGGTGGAATGACATCGGAACCGAGACCGGGGTTTTTGGAAGGAATGTGAGACGGTCGATTAATCTTTGAAACGCTGTGGGTGAGAAGACTGCCATGTTATTCAGGGCCGTCGAGAGAGATCGTCAGGGCTAGGTAGTTAGCAAGGGGGAAAAGGGGTTCACCTCTTTGTTTGCTGTCGCATTGTCTCAACCGAACCATACCACGACATGTGAAACACGGTTCTCACCAAGAAATGTTCACGCGGTTGAAGGAATCTTGGATGCATTTACCATCATCCTGGAAATGGTATATACAGTCCTCGCCTTCTTCCCTCCGTCATATTCATTTCAGCCTTCCGCCCTCCCATTTCACTCCTCATTTGCCCTCACGATGCGTCCGTCTCTCTCGACATTCCGTCATCTGTCCAGACCACACTCCCTCCCATTCAAAAACAAGAAAACATGCCTCCCCAGTCTCCCCTGTCTCCCCGTGTGATTGCCATCTCCCAAGATAAAAAAGGCCTTTGCGTAGATTGGAAGGGCAGAAACGAAAGAATGCCCAGCCGTATTAGAAGAATAAGGTAAACCAGGCCGTCATCAAAAAAACGAAGAGGGAGAAAAACTGCAAATGCTGCCTCTATAACGCCGAGGGCGGGATAAGGTCGCCCAACGAGAGTAAAGGGTATTGAGAGGAGACCAGGGGGCGTTCATTGACCCCATCCGCTGCCGCTTTCCATGCCCCAGAAACAACGATTAGATAAAAGATAAATAAAAACGAAGGAACAGAACGACCCAGCTAGCCGTTAGCTGGGCTTCCGTGTCAACTCAGCAGAGCCGTATTCCAAGAACAAGAGTGGTCGTTGACGGTAAACCAGTGATGGAGTCGGAGGGAGGAGGGAACACTTCGGGGTTCCCTAGGTTCATCCTCTGGCGGTTCATCCTCGCGGCGTTGCCCAGGCTGGCCATGTGCATAGTCGGATAAAACATTGGTGTACGCGTGCCCTAGTCAGGTGTTGGACTCGGGCGCCGGACATTTATTGCTCAGCGTCTCCGTCTTTAGTTTTAGCCAAGAGAGAACCAAGTCAGCGGGGGCCGTCAATCAAGTCAGCGTGGGTGACGATGTAGTATTCACCTTCACTGGCGCCCGGGGTCGGGGGCATGTTGCCGGCGGAGGGGGCCTGCTGGGTGGCGCGGGCGGTTCCAGGGCGCGAGCGGGCCTTCTGGTCGTCCTTGGCCGCGGCGTCGAGGGACTGGAATTGCTGATCCTGCTGGTTCTGCTGTTGGACCTGGGGCAGCGGGGTCCGGGACTGGGACTGGTTGGGGCGCTTGAGGCGCTCTTCCATCTCGCGGAGGCGCTTCTCGAGAGAGGCAAGTTCCTGGGTGTTTCTGTTGACGTTGCGCTTCCTAGGAGCCGGGTGGCGAAGGTCAGAACTGACGTCTTCCGGGACGGGTAAAAGGGGGGCAAGGAATCAAGGAAGCCTACTTCTCGGAGACTTGCTGGTCCAGGTCGGTGAGGGAGTTCTCGATGCGGAAGATGTCCATCAGCTCCTGGGAGAAGGAACGGGCAATGGTGCTACCGAGGGGGATATCGGTCAGCTCTGGTTTCGTAGGCAATGGCGCTATTCGAAGACGCCAGGAGGGGAGAGAGGAGAGGAGGAGGGACGAACGATTGGGGGCGACGGCCGCTGGGCTGCCAGTCACGGTCGAGCTCCTCGTCGGTTCGATCCATGGCGGGCGATGGGGTACGGGGTGCGGTTGGGGGTGGAAGTTGGAAGTGCGCGCGGGTATCACGAGAAGACGAAACAAAAGCCGGAGGATAGAATGTTTTGTTTGTGTTGTTGAGATGAGATGGTGAACAAGACAAGGTAGAGGAGAAGGAGGAGGATGAGATTCGAGGTTCGGCGCTGGATAACTCCAACTTAACTTGTACCCGACCCGACCCAAAGCGCCAAGGTCCCAGGTCCCTTAAAGCGTAAAGGTACCTATCTCTAGGAGGTCTAGTGGAGGTCAGGTACCACGACCCCGAGACCAGGCACTGGAGCTACCCACTAGCGGCCCTCCCTTTGGTGGTTCGGGCGCCTGTGGAGCCCGCTGGGATGGAAGGGGGGGTGTGGGCGCTGTAGGGGTGCGGCGCGTGCTATGCGGCCAGAAGCTGTACCTAAGCTGACGGCTATCCAGTAGAAGGGGCGGCTCGGTCCCGTCAGTAATGCGCCGAAATCTCCCCCAGTAATTTACGGATGCGTCCAGGACGGCCACTAATGGGAAGTCATAAAGGGGAGAATGCCAAATGGCACTGGCGGGGAATGAAAATGGAGTGTTTCTGCAGGTTGCAGAGGGAAATGAAACGAGCAGAATGGAAAGGATTATCTATTATGTCTGAGACAGCCAACAGCCCGTTCTTTGTCTGGAGCAGAACCCCGAGTCTAATGAAAGGTCATGCAGTCTCACCGCGTGTCATTTCGAGGTTGCGACAATGACTCTCCTGCGTGTGGTGGTGGGCAAGTGATTGGAACCTCAGACTCGATACTTGGCTTTCGAAAGAAACCCCGTTCCAAGCCGAGCTCTCTCGCAGCAAGCATCCCTAGATTCCCTCCTCCGTATAAACGGGAAAAGCCAGGGGGACCACGGCCGCATGGATCCCCCTTCCCTCCCCCCGCGCTCTCGTAACAGTGCCCACGGTTGCAATGCACACTCTATTACTCCATGCGTCAGAAACCACTCTCCGGGAAGTTGTGCTAATAAAAGCCCTTTCGTCAACCGCAAGCAGAGAGAGAGAGTGAGAGAGCATTATTGGCCAGTGGGGTGTGGCGTCGAAATGGGGAGCGTCCAGCCAACCCCGGCTTTCACCACTCACTCGCTTATCCCTTGAAGATGACGGAAACGGCCTTGTTGGTCGCAATGAAAATGCAAAGAAAGAGAAAGAAGGAAAAATGCATGAAATATCTATCCCCCCCGTGTTTCGTTTCGTTGCCTCGCCAGGGTGAGCCCGGCGCGGTCACGGCCGTCCCCGTCATCTGCCAGCCCATATCCGTATCCGTCACTATCCTATCCATGCCCGTTTTTCGTTTTCCGCTTTCAGTCACCTGTCACCATCATCGTCGCCATATCGTTTCCCGTGACAGATGACACCCCCCTCCTCAGCCTATGATTCTTCTTTCCCAATCTCCTAACTTGCCCACCCGGACATTTGCCCAAGACGGCTCGGCACTGCCTATCACCATTCGTCCAAGATATGTGCCCAATGAAAAAGGCCAAATGGGGGAGAAAGGGGGTGTGTGGGCGGATGACATCAATCTTAATTTGCCTTTTAATGGGGACCCTGGCCCTTTCACTTCCCGCGCAACCACTCTCGTGCGTACTATGTAGTACTTGGTGTACAATCTGGTATTATACTGTAGTATGTAAATTTCCAGTTCTGCGTGTAGTTAATGAACATCTGTCCCACGCTGGGGCCTCGTGGCAGATTGCCTCCTGTTTGGTCCTAGACTCGTAGAACACCACCAAGAACACCACAGCACGCACAAGAAACAAAAAGAGGCACGCGCCATCGACTACAGGTTCTATAAGGCTAAACCCCCTTAGTCGGGTTCCGCAGCCCGGGTCCCGCACGCGCCCATCTCCCCTAAACCGATCGATCCTGCACGCTGTACCGACTGATTGATGGACGCTGGGGGTTTCATGGTCATGCCGTCATCCATGAAGGAGAGATAGAGAACAAGGGTTGCTTTTTCTTTCTCGGGAAGTATGTCGTGTGTGCTTCTCCTATATCTAATCTAATCCCGTGTTATACGAAAACACCTCTATTTATGTCATGGGGCTGTCGTATTAATCTCCTCACATGATCTGCCTCTTACTTCATCTCAGGCACTGTTGTGGTCGCATGGGTAGAATATCCACATCACCACCGTCCGCACTCCTGGCATCACTGCCGTCGATGATGCAGTTAGCTGGCGGCTCAAGCCTAGTTGGGCTTGCATACATACTGCAACCTTAACAGATGCTTTCTTTTCCTGCATGTGTTCGCGGTGCCTCGACTTTTAACCCCAGTCAGTGGATGGTCTAGGGTATGTTCCTCACAAACGAGACAATGAACTGTGTTGGTCAAGTGTACGAATAATGCAGTAATTATAGTCTATTAGGTATCCAGGTAGGTAAGCACAAGGTAGGCATTGGCATGGAGACTAGAACTAACCTACTTACACGTTCAATGATGTGAACATGTACCTTGGCTCATGCGAGCTTGAGTTTAAACAATCCATCAAACCCTACCCAAACATCCATAATAGACTTACATTCCAAGTCTATAAAACGACAACCCTCCATTTATTAATACGAGACTTATCGTCAACCCCTAAATCTCTATTCCTTCGCTGCTAGAACCTGCAAACCAAAATAAACCAAATACTAATCAATACTTGTCCCGTTCAAACTCTGCCGCCATCATCTCACAACCGCGACTCGCGCCGCCGTTCCGCCTTGATGCAATCCTTATTCTTCATCCACACCTCGAGTCCTGACCACGTGCCCTTCCTTCCGATGGCGTTAGATCTGAGTTCACACAACAAGACGATTCAACTATTGGTGTAGGTAAGGTGAATTTAAACCCCGTTATTGTAGTAAGAACAAAGGCACTGGAGTCAATTTTGAAGCAGAATGTGTGGTGCCTATTAAACAACTCACCATTTTGACATTTCCGAGTCTTATGAACTCGAAATCAATGATCAATACCCACGGAGCCCTCCTCCCACACGCCACGGCTGGAAATCACCTTAGGCCTTTCA
>JABSTB010001003.1:0-10487 GCA_013756995.1 Neonectria neomacrospora | reverse complement strand
AGTTGCCAGAGGCAAGGCAAGGATCCCTGCTGGGAACGGCTTCTCCCTCGGGTGTGAGTCTGTGGGTGAGTGAGTCTCGTCGTTTAGGTCCGGGTCCGGGTCCGGGGTTGTTTGGGTCTGTCGTCCCTCTTTCTTTCTTTTGTCGCCTGGACCTACCTAGCCCGTCGTTTGTCGCCAGTCGCCAGTCCCGAGACGCCTTGCCTTGCCTCTGGCAACTGGGCCAACAGCGTGAACAGACACAGACGCCAGCCAACTGAAGGAGGAGCAATCAGGATGAATGGAACTTGGGAAAACCGGGGGACTCGGAGACCTGGAGACCTGGAGACCTGGAGACTGGCAAGATTGAAGGCTGGGACCCAGCTTTTTTTTCGACGCAGCGCTACGAGGGACCACTGACCACCCCCTGTTTCCCTTCCCGGTTAGGCCGTCTGCGGCCCTCTGTGCCTCCGCTGCGTCGCACCGCGTCTTCACTGGCCAGCGGCGGACAGGGGTGCGGTACGAAACAGGCCGGGGCTAAATATAGAGCATGCGCAGCACGGTAGGCGCTTACGGCTGGCCAACCAGGGCGCTGTGACCAAATTTGGGATTCGGAATTGCAGGGGGCGGGGAGGGAAGGAGGGTTTAAATTTAACCCTCCGGCGGGTACTCCGTCCGCAGCTGCAGCTGAGCACTGTGCGACGGCGCGCGCACCCACTTCACTTCATCGTCGTCGATGCGATGGGGTCTGAATGACAGATATCCGACAGTTGTGGTCGGCGGTACGAGCGATGGTCGATGAGTCGGGGCAAGCAGGATACACACTGAGCATGTAAGTTTCACTATCTCCAGAGACCCCCTCGATTCTGCTCTTAATGCTGCGAGTAAGGCGCAAGATATGCATCGCAGGTGCTGATACACCACCATCCACGGAACAGTCTTGAGGGCTTCACCACGAACATAGACATAGATCGCCGTAGCTCAAGCTGCTGAACCGGTTGCCGGGCGTCGCTCTGGCTACCGAAACTCACAGCCAGGCCAGGACTAGGGCGCTCCAAACGCTGGCTGACCCTTCCCCGGCACCCCATAGTCCCATACCCCCTCTGTTACCCCCGTCCATCCACTCGTCTCATCCAATGTTGGGTGATTCGAGCGTTTGGCGTCACAGGTGAGCAGGGGCCAAAGAGAGGGGGGGCCGCTCCCACCGTCAACTAATACTGCGTGCCGTCAGACGCCCTGTGCCCAGGTCCTAGGATGCCTGATCAGTGAGACTGGAGACTGGCGAGTGTACCCGTCGCGCCGCCTCAACTCTGCTGAGGCCTCAGCACCATTCAACGTAAAAGTTTCGACGAACGACAGAGCAGTCAGCAGGGTCGGGGGAGCGAGATCCGCGTGGCCTCCGTTGGCCCAAGTTGTCGGTTCCCGAAGGATCCAATCCAATGGGCGGGATCCTTGATCTCTGGTGAGTGGTGACTGAGGTTCATAGCTGTCTGGTTGGCCACTGCCATCCTGGGCCTCGTGGCTGGGCCGGGTTTTCGGTTACGCCACGGCGGCGCCCATCATCACCACAGTGCCTCCAGTGTTGAGTGGCAACGGCGGCGCCAACACTGTGCAAAACGCATTCTCACTCTCCAGAAACGAAGACGCGCGCTGCGTTGTGCGGCGTCGCATTGCACGCTGCACCACACGCA
The DNA here is from genome assembly GCA_013756995.1 of Neonectria neomacrospora. NCBI lineage: Eukaryota > Fungi > Ascomycota > Sordariomycetes > Hypocreales > Nectriaceae > Neonectria > Neonectria neomacrospora. The sequence continues at coordinate 8,820 of JABSTB010001003.1, read as the reverse complement.
TCCATCCCTGCCATGCTGCATTCGTTTGCTACGCTACACACCAACCTAGCGAGGTAGTCTGAAATGCCTAATCAGAGGGCGAGCAAGGCGAGCCACCCCGAAAACGTGCCTACGCGCGTTGGGAAGTAATAGCTAAGGCAATTAATAAGGTAGGTGTATTATTAGACGTGCCTCGCAGTCCGTCAGATCGATCCACCAGGGAGTGAATCAGGGAATCAGTCCGTAATGGAAACTTACGTTATTCCGGGGGATACTTGGCCTCTCATTGTCTCTGAACAGCTTTTTAACTCTGCAGACCCCTTCCTTGTTCGTTCTGCTCGTCGTCATTCGCCATCGTCATCCGCCACCGCGGTGACTCGACGGTTGCTGTGTCCGTGTCTCCATGCCAGAGCCTCCCTCCTGTCTTCCTTGTCAGAACGACTCGTCAATGCTTGAGCACTCCCTGTTCAACTCTCGCCTGGAATTCCATCACCATCCATTATCCCCCCCCCCAAGTATTCTCTCAAACCACCAATTAGGCACCGAGAGGAGCTGAAGGAGCCGGGTGGCAAACGACGAGCGGGCAGCTCCTCATTAGCCTCATCTGGAGGGGGCCGCTTCTGGTGGTAGATCATCCCAAGCCACGGCGATTCTGGCACAGGTGAAACCCTACTTCGGACTGACAGTGGGTTGGCTCCATTAATTGTTTTATCGCCAGGGCTCTGCGACCATAGGGCACTGAGACGGCTATCGGTATTCTGTTCCCTTCAGCCTCTAATTACTTGTACCAGGCTTTCCACGCCTCGACAAGCTCGGCCCTACACGCAGATGTACGTAAGATTGGGCCTTTGGCGATCGATGCATGTCAAATTGCTCAGAGCCAGGGGAATATGCACCCATCGACAAGAGAAGCATTTTTAGCTCACTGCTTACTTGCTCATTCACTCACCTTGTCACCGCCGTCGCGAGAGTGGCTCTCAGTTGCTGACCACACTCACCACATAATACTAATCTACGAGGAAATCGACCACCCCTGCATGGAGGGTTCGTTCGTCCGCCCTCCAGAGCGCACTGGCCCTGCTGACTGCCAATACCGGCAATTCGACCTGTCATCTGCTGTCCGTTTTCGATTCCAGGGGGCACACGGCACACTGCACACTGCACAGAGGGATGCCAGAACCTCAGAGAGGCATGTTGTCTAACCGTCAAGTTAATGAGCCACCTGAAAGCCGCAGCAGTGCCGCCCTTCTTCAGGGTCCCCTGGACCCTTTCCTCGGACGGAGATGAGATTTGGTGACGCGTTTGTGGACTAGCGGGGCGGAGCCAGAATGGATTGTCGAATCTGAAACGAGATTCCCCATTACAGGGTCACGTCGCCCTTTACGAAGTACGACAGTACGGATACGTACGAAGCAATCGCCATCCTCCATTCACGACTCCTCGACTCCTCCATTCCTCCCCCGCCCCGTCTCCCTTCATTCTCGGTCTCGGTTCGGCTGTCGTGCGCTTGTTTCGTGATATGTACGAGGCCGGCGCAGGTTGCCTTGCCGCGGATCAATCTAGCTTATGCGCCCTTCCCTTTCTCTTTCCTCCTCGGCAGCTCCTCCTTGGTCTCGGCCGAGACGGATCTGGTCTTTCAATGCAACGGAGTGTCTTGCTGTCACGCCGGCATGTTCGCGCGTCTAACCTCCGACAATGGGCGATGAAGGAAGCCGAGGTGAGGTGAGATGAGATGAGAACTCTCCATTGGCTCGAGCTTGGATGGGATTCTGTTCGTATACGTAGTATCCTCATCTTGGCATGAGCGATGCTAACCAAACGCTATGTTTCTCACATGTTGTCGTTGCAGGCAGCGCGTGACCACAGCGTGGGTCGTCTCCATCTGTTGGTGGCAAGAACAACCTCTCGTCAAATCATCTACGCCCCTGAACTTCCGCCAACCAGGACATTTCTCGTCTCAACTCGTTTCGCCTCGTATCGCCCGTTCCATGCTTCGACAGTCCCAAGTCGTCACGGGTAGACATGCTAGAGGCGAGGAGCTCACGCCGTGACATCAGAAGCTCATTGTTCCGGAAACCAGGCGAGGCTCGCACAATTTACGTTGCGTCGAATTCGGATAGGAAACGACCTTGCCGAATGGTCCGGACATCGTCTGTCGCAACGACCCAACCGATGGATCGGAAAATCTACTGGCACCATGCTGAACCCTGATCCACGCTCGATGGCCAGGCAGCGGCGAGGCCTGGGTTGCAGAAACCAGCTCAAGCGAGCTGCCTTGTTACCAATCCCGTGCAAGAAAGGTCTGGCACGTAGGTTTCCATGGACAAACCCTGTCGGGGTTTCAGGTGCATCGGGACGTCCCGAAACTCGGACCAGGTCAACAACGTTGTTGTCCTGGGGGATGAACGTTGCATATGCATATTGAGAGCCTGGCTGGGGTCCTTCGACTTCAAGATGCACATCACGCCGGTAGCAAGTCGGGGGCTGCAACTCGCCGGCACACTTGTGAGCACCGGATTCAATTCGGCCGCGGCTTTAACTGCTCGGCTCGGTGTCATACCGGTGTCCGTGAGTGTCTCGTCCCATACAGGTTGTGTAGATGTGCATAGTCGGTCTGTCAGGTTATAGATGTGATGTATCGGTGTCGTTGTGTAGATGTGCATAGTTGGTCTGTCAAGCTATAGATGTAGTGTATTGGTGTTGTTGTGTAATATTGGTGTTGTGTAATCCGGTTACCCTAGACTATCGATATACCGTCCATTTCGCTATTGTGGGTGTAGCTTAAAACCGAGTACTAGGATGAGGAGGTTGGACGACCTACGAAGCTGGGTGAAGCGAAGACCCAAGACGGCACGGGCAAAGAACAAATGCTTGTTCCTTTTCGGAGCCATTTACTTATCTGAAAATCCACGTCAATCCTGGACCCGAGTTGCTAAGCCCTTATAATATTTGGCGAAATCCTACTTCTTTTCCACGTCACAACTGACGCAAGACTTGGGAAACGTTTGACTTTTATGTGCCACACGTTCACTGAAGTCCTCCAACCTAAAGGTAAAACAACGATCGTTCATGATACTGTCGGCGTATGTGCCTAAAGAGATGTACCACCTGCCATTGGGAATTCTCTGAAGCGGAGAGCTGTTTGACGTCTAACGTCGAGGGAATTTTCCACAAGTCGCTGTGTAGCTAGAAGAGCATGGTTCTCGGTTCGTCTGGCAGTATTGTACATCTCCTCAACTTCATAGACCACTGTAGTAAGTGTTTTAACCAAGACAACAAAACACCAATAGCAGGTGATATCTATGTGATGCGTGAAGCAACTTGTGTTGTGCGCTGGGCTCCCTCCCTCCGTACCTGACAAAGGGATGCAGGATCGATCACACGGCAGGCAAGTCCATTAGTATGATGGATGGCGTCGCTATGGTACCTAATAACGCTTTGAACTCGCTGCTTGTTGATATGGAGTTCAAACGAACGGAACTTGAAGGCAGCACGTTGCCATACCCGCACCACACCTGGGCTTAGCTTTAGATCTCATGTACCGCGCCAGGTAATAAAGGCACAGTCTCTGTCCGTTCCCTATACACTTTCACACGCCTGCCTTAGCTCGTAGATTATGTGTTCCAAACGATAAAGCTTGTCCAGTATAAGTCGTAGTGCTATATGGGGAAACCTACGAAGGAGCCGTCGAAGTATGATGAAGCATGTGACTGCGTCAACTTGAGGAAGTTCTTGTCAGAAGCGCAGGTCAATAATTTAAAAGAGCTGTAATATAGCTGGTCTAGGAGGAATTTCAACCTGCTGGCCATTGATCTAGCCATGCTGTAGCTCATGCCACCTAGAGCCAATTTCCTGTACAGAAGCCGCGTCTTCATTACCCTCGTGATCAGAGGCGAAATGATAGTTTTTGAACCAGTGGTCTGAGTCGCTTGGAGAACATGCGTCAAACTCTAACGTCAAGCGATTTACTGTCTCCCAGATGCTGAGAATAGAATACAACTTCCATATTCCTATTCCGATTATGGAGTTATAATGTGATGTCCAGGAATTTGACTTTTGCCTATCCCAACATCGGCATGTATATTTTAGCAGCTCAATATCAAACCAAGTATGGTGCACGAGCTCCCTTTGCCAAATGATGATACGTTCTAAGTCGTCTAGGCAATTCACTCGTAGCTTCAGCTGATAGAAGTTTCTCATCTCTACAAAGAGCTGTCATTCTTTGCAGACAGATGCAAAAGCAGCCCAACCAGGATACTTCCGATGTACTATTGCCTCTAAAATCATGAGGCGAATCTCCATGAACAGAGATATTCAGTATGGGTTTTTTGTTCTTATCGAGTTGTGAAGTATCATTCCATGGCGTTGTTAACGCTGAAACTGTCCGCCATGATAGAGGTTTGGTGTTTGGTGGCGAAAGAGAAGGGGAGGATTTAAGAGCAACACTGCGCATCTGATGGGTTGAGAACCGGAAAGGACAAGCTATGTATATCTAGACCCTTAAATCTTGCTTTTGCAATGGGAGTGTTGCTGCCTGCTTGCAGATGGAAACTCTTGAGCCTCAAGGTCGTTGGGTGCATAGAGGTTTGCTCCAAGGCTTTACTTTTCTATTGTTTTTAAAATCTTGGGTGCGGCTCACGAACATAGGAAATTTAAATCCACCAGCAAGGCTACAGCAGCAGGATAATCACTAGAACCAATTTCCTAATAATCGCAACCGAATCCTCCATGGGAAAGAGGTAGAATGGCACGGTTACATTATTGTTGATCTCTATAATCATCATTCAACGTCGAAATGCGTAGCCTGAGTCAAGACTCTATGAATATGTCGAGATCATTAATTATATTGGATAGCGAGCAGGGTCCACCCTAGAGACGAAGCCCTTGCACTACTGTCCGGGAAGCTAACTGTTACCAAGGACCTTGCAACTACGGACTCCGGATGATCCTAATCAGACTAGAAGAGAATCTCGGGCGAGGTGAGGATTGAGTTAGAGCGAATGGTTCGGAGTCCCGTTGTAAGCCCGCGATACATTACCCTGTTGGGACAGCTGGCCACGTGATGGGTCGCTGCGAGGGTTTACATATCCACATGAACCACGGAGCGATTCCCAAAAGGCATGAACCTAGGTTGCGAAGGGCACGGAGCGATGTTATTAGGTGTCTCAAGCTCGATTGGAATTGAGCGATCCCGAGGATGGGCACGAACACTAATTGCCGTTCTGTAAGTCAAGATGGCGCCTGTGAGAACGGCTTCCCTTTAGCCGGCTTTCTTCTCAACCACCCCGGCCGTGATGACGCCCGAGGTGGTTGAGTATAAGCGTCGCAGCAGGCTAAATAAGGAGAGTATGATATGATGTAGACTACGAATGCAGAACCGACAGTCAAGGAGTGGTATCTCTACTGGAAAGGGGCCATACAGATTGTCCGGGAGGAGTGTCCAGCAATAGGGGATAACGCTTGCTTGGAACTAGCGATGAGTTGACGTGCTCTGCCGCCTGCGTGCTTAAACCCGCATTGCTTGGCCGCTGCAGGGCATAACTTATACGAGGGGTCATAGGTGACGGATCGGATTTGGCTACGTAGGTACATTCCGACAGAGGATGTATGTATGAATACATCCACGGAGTAATATTGTACCTCTTTACCTGGTCTGCTGCGTGTTGCGTGCTGGCCGCTGCCCAAACTGGTCACCCGGTGGCTGGGGTGGTTTGCGATCTACACTTGCCAAGGGAAGGGGACGAAACGCTGCACCAGGGTAAGAAAATTAGCGGTGGTCCTGTCGCAACAAGGGCCCCCGGAGCGTGGATGGTCCTTTCATCGAGAGGAATGCCATGGATGCGGCAGGGTTCGCATCCCGCTGCGACGGCCAGCCGGCCGCGGGAGCGAGGCGGAGTTGGAGGGAAGTCGTAAGGGCATAACTACGTAGTCAGGCTTGGCTCGCTAGAGACGCTCTGGATTGCGGTCTTTACGTATGGAGTTCGACTGGTAGACGAGGTAGACGATGAGAGAAGCGGCTCGCTCGCTTGTCAAAGACTCAAGGAAGGGCTGGTAAAGGGGAAACGACGAGGAAGAGAGAAGCGTCCGTGAACTCGTGCATACTTAGCCCGACAGTATTCTGCACAAAGGCGAGGCTAATGCACAGCTCGTCCATGCGGACTCGTCTGCGGGCTTGCGCTTGAACGCACTTGGACAAACAATTGGGCAGAGAACGGAGCTTTTGGGTGGTTATGCATGCGAACTGGAGCCAACCTCCTCCTTTATTTGCTTTGGTTCCGAGACCAACTCGCCAATACGGAGTTCGGTATGTATGTTTCCTGGTGGACATGAGTGACACCGAGTAGACGCACTAGGTCAGCTAACGTTCCCCGTAGTTTGTTGTCAACTGCTGCGAGATTCGACGATCCGTCGAGGCTGATGACGGAACGGAGTCTGCGAGGTGGACTGAACATTGTTGGATAACTACGAAGTACGAAGTATGACTTGCCTTGCTGTATAAGTTGCTCGGGATATGAGCACCAAGTAATTATCGGATGAACTGCACAGCACATACCACTCACATATGGCTCCCGGGCCCCTCGGAGCATTTCGTATCTGGAGGATTGAGAATCGTCCGCCATGGATGTTTCCGTCGAATCCCTTTCGCCTAGCGCCAACAAACTCATCCCGTAAACCGACCCTAGAGAGAGCCTCTTGTTTCAGCACAGGGATTGGAGATGGGAGTTCCCCAGCAGCTTCAGCAAGCGGCTCCCATTCCCACGAGGCTAGAGTGCTAGACAGGCCGGCTGGCCGATGCTCCTGGCGCTATTCCGCCCTCTGCAACTTGCAAGGAGAGCCACAACCCCAGCCCCTCGAACGACCAGAGCCGGCCCCCCCTTGTCGGGCATTTTCTAGCGGTTCTTCGGAGCAGTTGAGTCCAACGGCGGCCCATGCCTGGCCCCCCGCGCTATCAACGACGGGCGAAGGTTCGGACGGGACGAAGCAGTTCGAAGTTAGAGGGGTGAGGTGCCCCTGCTGGCAGGAAGGGTTTCCCTCGTCGGGGAGAGCTGAACTCAGAACTTGGCAAGGAAGAGCACGCACTGAGCAGTCTGGTTCCTGTCGTGGCTTGAGCCTCTCCAGCTTGGGGCATCAGACGGGGGGCACGGGAGCAGTTCGGGGGAGACGGCACGGTTCCACGGATAATTACCACCTGGACTAGGACGGACCGTAAAAAGGAGACCTCTATATGGTTGCTTGTTGGAGGCGCACGGCGAGACGCAAAGCCGTTGTTTGCGTAGCACAGCATCCTGTCCGTGACAGAGACGCAGCTTTGCATCTTTCCAGGGGGGCAGACTCGGGCCACAGATCGAATCCATGGTCGGCCTACTGCAGAAGGGGGCCTGTCCCAGGTCCTGTCCGTGATGTGCGTTGCTCTACAGCAATTGGGTTTGGCGTCGCTGGGTTCGAGAAAAGCGCCGCTGCGAACTGCATCCACACAGAAAAAGCCCACAACTTCACAAGCCATAATTTGAGAGTACCCATCCATGGCCCGACCGCGACAGCGGAAGTGATAGTGACAGGGTGGCAGGTCAAGGTACAGCACATCCATGCCTTCTTCCTGGACGGAGCCAGCAAGCCAACAAGCCAAAACGGCCAAGTTTGCTCGTAGACCTGGACAGTTCAGTCCAGTCCGCCGTCCTGTCGCCCAAGGCCCCAAGGTCGGGCAGGTATCCATACATCCATCATCATCCTGTCCGATCCATCTCGCCCTATCCTGATCCTGTCCTTGTTGGGGTTGGTCTCCAATGGATCCAGACGGACCGTGGTGCATTTGGTAGCCCTTGTCGTGGTCGACCTCTCTCCGCGCGCGGGCACCACCAAACTTGGAGACCCCTCCTCTTCCTCTTGCTCTCTTGCTCTCTTGCTCCCTTCCTCTCCTCTTCCCTCCTGGCTCATGGGATTTCTTCTCCTCCTCTTCCAAGTGTATCTTCCTTCTCGTACTCTCTTTCCCTCCTCTTTAATTCCACAAGCTTGTTTCCTTCATCCTCTCCTCAGGCTCCTTAAAACACCTTAATCCACGGGCCCGCCGTCGTGACCGCCCATCCTGCCTTCGCTCACCGATCCGATTCTCTTCCCCGGATAAAACCGACCTCCTCCCCGCGACTGGAAACTTACTCCCTTACCTATTACCCCAGGCCGTCACCGAGACGTGGACATCGCAACGCTCTTGCTGTTCGACCCCCGAAGGATCCGTTTCATGCTTAGGTTGCAGAAGCCGCCTGGAAGTCACCTCTTGTCTCACCCGTCTTCCATGGAACAGTGCGAAGCCGGGACGAACTACCGAACGGTGCCCGCTATAGGTACCCACCAAATTAATCTCTAATTGCTGCGAGCAAAGCGCCAACCACGGACTCAAAAAGCTGGAAACGAAACCCGATTGCAGAAGATTCACGAACACCGAGAGAAAAAAAAACCACGTCGCCATCATCACTCATTGAGTGCTGCGTTGCGCTTGCACCAAGCTCCGAGCGAACAGACCCCCCTGGTGGAGGTAAAGGAAGTGGAGGTCTACAGCTCCAACGGCAGCGGAGCAGTCCAAAAAGTCAAGGTCCACAATATTCCACATTCCACAGTCCACCGTCAACAGGCGCTGCACGGCACTTGGCTGGGATGCTACAGCGGGCGACACCATGAGTGCAAAGGTCGGTTTCACCAGTGCGGGCCACTTGGGCCACACTTACAACGGTGGTGTCGACAAGGTTCAGCACCAGGTCCAGCAACAACAGGAACAAACACAGCAGCAACAGCAGCAACAGAATCCGCCCACCACCACCTCGATCCCTCGAGCGCCGGCGCCGGCGC
>JABSTB010001002.1:0-115196 GCA_013756995.1 Neonectria neomacrospora | reverse complement strand
CCCGGGCCCGGGCTCCGGGACTGACCATCGGACCCCTCAATGACCTGATGAACCTCATGTTGCCCTAATAGACCCCTTAGTCCCGGGCCGGCCTCTGACTGCAGTCAGGTCTATAAGACCGATCCGTAAGACCCTCATTACATAGAAATCAAGAGCTTCTTTCCACATCTGATCCCCATTACTAGCTGCAATAGTTGATCTATGATATATCTCTTTTTTGTATTGATTTCGACCATTGTTGAAGTGATAAAACGCTGCGGGATAGTTTTAGAAAAAAGCGGTACTTCGCTTGTTCTCCTTCTAGACAAGGCAATCAAATTTTTCGGAAGTCTAATTGCTATTCTAGGTGGCTGCATGACTACCACCAGCGCATATTGGTTTGAAGGTCTACCGGGTTGTTGGGCCTCTTTTTGGGCGCCCCTGTCGTCTGCCTGAAAGCGTCTAAATGTTCCCCCCGCTCCCTCCGGTCCCGAAAAGGGTAAACCAAGGTCCATGTTCAGCCACTGTGCGATGGAAGATGCAACTAGATCCCCAAAGCTATTCATAGTTGAGAAACTCGACTTTAGTAGCCAAGTGCTCTCAATAACCCTGCCCTCGTCCATTGATATATTGATGTTGTTGCTGATATGCTTTGGTTGCTATTCTCCTTGGCTATCTACGTACTAATAGCGACGGCTAACAACATCAGTGACTCTTTAATTAGTGGGCTTCAGCGAGCAAAGGTACACATCTCCAAGAACAGTGTCTACAATCGGGCACCTCCTAAAATAGCACTATCATCCGCCTTTCAATACTAAAAGAAACCACGATGCGCGAAAATGCAGACCTGTTTGCCTTCAACCTAGTTTAGAACAACCCAGTGAAAATTTCCCTTGTGCGAAGGGCTTACATTCTGGTAGCATTTATCTCGCGTGGTGCAGCATGAATAGTAATGATAACTCCGACATGAATGATATTTTTGTGCGTTCAATCATGAGGTCTTACCCGGTAATTCTTTTCATGTCTGATGTGAAAATTTCTAGGAGCGAAATTTAGTACCATCTCGCATTTAATCATCGTCATTAGATTTACTCTTTAGCTACTGTGCTTAGTGAACTAAACTCGGTGGCAATAGAGGCGTAGTTGAAGAAATGAAAACAGTTTAACCATCAGAGAGTCATGCAATTTACCCAATCACCCTGTATAATTTTACCTCTTGTCCCTGGAAAGCTTGAGGGCGTTGACCGAGAGAAATCAAGACGATGTTTTCTGGCTATTAACACTTACAGCTCAAAGACCCGAATCTGATGATGGGTTGACATCTCCACATGCTTTGAAACCCAATTCATAAACACAACTGCCCTTATATCCATAATACTCAACTGAGGTATCAGAGAAATAAACTTAGGTTCCTTCCATCTCAAATACAAATTCTTGTCTTCTATAAGCTCAAACCCTCAAACCATCTTCAGTCAATTGTGACGCTAATGATAACACCCTTAACGAGCGTTATCTGTTATGACTCTTAGTAAAGGTCACGTTCCACCCTAAACCCTTGTTCCCGTTGGGTGCCAGGCAAAAATGGAGCAGTCACAGTCTGCATGCCTACATACTCAGTCTCCCCGTCCTTCAAATCGTCTTTCGATCCGGTAGCTGTTGCGCGGAGCTTGTTGTACGTGTTATGAAACGCATAGCCAGGGTGAAAGACGGCAAAGGCAAATGCCGCGACAGCAATCATGCTATAGTGCACATTGTTAGCTATCTTTAGGGCTAATTAGCGTGCCGTCTTACCATGACTCGAGGAGAATGTATGGAAGCTCTTCTCTCTGGAGCTTGTTGTTCCAACCTCCCGCCAATTCAACGATGCGGTACACACATCGGATGAAAATGGTCGTGAACGTCACAACTGCAGCGACGAGAAAGCCCCTGAACCGACGGCTCTCGCGAATGTGCCGGGATAAGGGACTCTTCCGTTTGGGGAAGGTCTTTACGCGCCAGGCAAATTCCACGCAGAAAATAGCAAACAAGAGGAGAGTGACAACCTGAAAGATCAAGCCAACAAGCATAATGTTATTGCCAATACTGAGTGTGGATTGTTTAGTGGCTGCTGAAGCCACGCCACCACCAGCGCCCTGCATAGAGAGAGAGATAATGTCGCAGGTGACGAAGATACGCGTGTACCAAATTGGTCGTACGCGAGATATCGATTCACCATAAATGATGACACTTGAAGGTGTAATTAGAAGGCTGTCGCTTAGACGGAGACCATAGGACGATGTCTTACATTCGCGCAAGACAGAGGTACAACCCAGCAGAGTAAAAAGCAGGCCCAGTCGTGAGACAAATGGTCTGCATTAAGAAGCTAAAACGCGATGCTGAATTAGTCATTTGATGATATGTTTGAGCACAGTAAGACTTACTTAGACAACTTATAGGGGTTGTTATGTAGCATTATCCGACCAATATATCCAACTGTCTCGGAGGAAGATCCCAGAAGAAATGCAATCAGGAAACTCATGGTTCGGGTCTTCCATCCCAATACAGCATGAATTAGAAAGGATGCACCGAAAATCCCTGTGAAAACGATATTGACAATGAGGTTCGGCTGGTAGGAGAGGGTTGAACCATCTGCTAGGCAACCTGGGCCTATTTCGGTGCAGTGAGAGCTCGACATGGTGGGAAAAGCGAGATAACAACAATAATGGCTAACAGTGATGTTCAATAGTGAAAACAAAGTTGACAAGGAGAACCAAAGTAGAGTGAGGGACACTGTTAGAAGAATCGGAATCACAAGACTTGACGTAGAGGGAGAGTATTTAAGTGTACGAATGGATTCTTCCATTCACCTCATCACACAGCCCACGAAGGAGGCCCCAGGAACGATCCACGCTAACGAAAATAGACAGCTGCCCTCGTCTCGCATAATCAGCACCAAAAGATACTCGTTCACCCAAGATGCGAAAAAGCATACCTGAAGCCGACTACTGCTTATGCTCGAGTGGCGAAGGTGGGTAAGATTGGTAGCGCATGTCCCCAGGGCTGTTACGGCCGTAATAGCCATGTACTCACTCACCCCTGCGCATAAGTTACGGCCGAAAGACATCTGAACTAGGATTTCGCAACACTAACCAAATGCAGAGCGACAATTACAGCTCTCATCTAATTCACATTTGGTATCTTGCTTGTTTACGTTCTCCTTGCCCATTCACAGTCTAAGCGGCCGTTGGTATGAGTCGCGCATGGCAAGTATCAATTTCTCTTGTCGACATTCACGACATTTCTCATTTACATTTAAGGCGTGCCAAGGCCCGCTCCTGTCACTGCTACATGGAAAGCAGTTGAGCTACTTCGTACACATTTGTACATCTACCAAAGAACTTCATCTGTCATCATGGCATTTTCGCTTGCCCTTTTCTCTCTCTATGCTTTAGTCGTCTCAGCGTCCTCTTTATCGGTCACAACCGACGCTGGAGACATCCATGGAGGGCTCTGTGATGACGACACAGACACAAAATTCTTCAAATCCATCCCATATGCAGAACCACCGGTGGGAAATCTACGATTCCAAGCTCCTCAACCCTATACAGGGAGATATTCGGGCGGTTCTCCCAATGGCTCTGTCGTCACGCCCGCATGCATCCAGTTTGGTGCCCTCTTTGTCGAGGGTCCACCATATTCGGAGGACTGGTGAGCCTCAGATCTAATAACACAGCGTGCGCGCTGCTGACCGTTTCAGTCTCTACCTAGATGTTTGGGCACCCGCCAACGCTAGCTCGGACTCGGCTCTTCCAGTCAAAGTTTGGATCTACGGAGGCGGCAACAGTGCTGGAGGAATATCCGATGATTTCTACGACGGATGCAATGTCGCGGAGTCGGACGTCGTCTTCGTTTCGATCAATTACCGCTTAGGACCACTGGGCTTTTTGGCTCTCGAAAGTGCGGGCATTCCCGGTAACCAAGGCATATCGGACATTCTCCTGGGCTTGCAGTGGGTTCAGGATAACATCAAGGCATTTGGAGGTGATCCAGTGAGTTTTATGTAGTTTCACAAGACATCCGTCCATTAGCTAACATGCGAATCAGGACAAAGTCCTTCTTCACGGGCAATCAGCGGGAGCTCTCGACGTCTTCACTGTTGCAACTCTTCCTCAGGCGCCCAAATTGATCAAGTCGGCCATCATGCAATCCGGTGGCGGTCGAGACATTCCGTTGAACGCTACCGCGCAAGCCATAGGCGCTGATTTTGTCAAGACTCTGGATTGCATTGCCTCAGATGTGAGCTGCTTTGATTCTCTGGATTCAAGTAAAACATGTTGACTGATCATTGCAGAAACTATGCCTGACGGGGAAAAACGTCAGTGCTATTCAGCGAGCTGTTAGCAAAACGCCCTCACTAAACTCCAAGTCGTTGCCCTTGCTTGAGATTAGCAGTGTTATCAGTCCATCGTTTCAGCCTCATGTTGACGGAGATGTTATTCCCTACCAACCCTCTCACGTAGGCGTCAAGGTGCCGTCCATCTTTGGATCCAGTCAGTCTTCTTTCCTTATTCGCAATTGTGGCCAAGATTACTCACATGCGATCATCAGACTCGAGGGAGGGCGCCATTTTCGCGCTTCTCCAATATGCCGACGCTCCCAAGGGACCTAAATCTGTCACAGCCTCTGATTACCACACGTTCTTGTTCCAAAACTTTGGCTCATCCGCTGCTGCCCTCATTGAACAACAGTACCCGGTGTCAGCATTTAACTCGACTCCGTATCCTGCCTTTTTTGCGATCTCTACCGTCATTGGGTACACGAACTACGTTTGTCCTGCTCACCGTGGCCTCAACACAGCCGCCTCGGAGGGAAAAGTGCCCGTCTGGACATATAACTTCGCACATACTCCAAACTGCCCCTGGCTTCCTAGCTTGCCAGAGAACGCTCTCGCACTTATTGGACCAACTCATACCGCTGAAATACCATTTGTCTTCGGTCACACTACTCATCTGCCCTCAGACTCAAGCAATTGCAGCATGACAGTGGAGGAGCGGGCACTGAGTCGCTTCTTGATGGAGTCATGGACGAGAATGGCTGTCGATGGTACGCCATCGGATGACTGGCCGCCATACAAGAATGCACGACAATCACTTGGTATCAACATCGGGCCAGTCAATGATTCATCAGCAGTGCCTATTGCTGGGTACGTTGACTATACGGCTTGCGCATTCTGGGATGAAGTGAATGATATGTTGGTGAACCAGGCGAAGAATGAGAGCTCTAGTGGGTCTCAATCTGCAACCAACAATGCTGCAAGCACAATCTCTGGTGCGGGAACGATCGTGGGAGAGATTATGCTGTCGGCATTTGTTGCACTTTCTCTGGTCTAAAGGGTGCTGGGGATGTTGGGAAGGAGCGGTGTCTCAAAAACACATGAGACTTTACTAGTTGTCCTCGTCATTTCCAATAGCCGATCATGAGTACTACCTGACCGCGACGGATGTTCTGATATCTACTTCGTTAGTAAACCAGTATGTAGATTATTAGGCAATGGCATCATCCTTAGGAAGTCACTTCTTTTACGTCCAAAGCATCTGATAGGGGGAGTGGTTTGAAGTGATAGCATTTCCCTACCATCTGTCACAACCCCTCGTTCCCACTCTACGCACGGAAAGAGACCCCGAAGGTACGTTGATTGAATTACTGTCACAATTTGAGTTTATTGATAAGGAAATGAACATCTGGCGGTTTCCCTTGTCCTTATTTTGACATCCATTCGGGAACCTGGGCTGGGTAGGATGACCAGCTGCTATTGTGGATGCCGACTGCATTGTGCGTACAAAGCGCTGGGAGGAATAATCCCACACCAGTGGTAGTGGGTACACCCCATGAAAAAGCTGGAATAGGGACTGGTCGAACTCACTGGTTAACTAATTGACGAGTTCCGTTTGCTGTGGTTACGATGTTGAGGTTTTGCACAAAACCCTCGCAAGACTAACCCAAGAGGGCAAGAGTTTTTTTATCACTATTAGATTACATTCAATAGTCTAGCCGACTAGATTTACCACCAATCTTGGTAAGCTGAAGAATTAATTCTTTACCTTCTAGTAAGCACGGGCTAAGAACAGGGAGCATTTGCATTACGGCCGTATATGTGGGGCCAGGCCGGACACCAGGCACGGACTATTAATACTCGATGAGTTCTCCTCGAGTCCTCCTTTTCCAAATCAATCTTAAGTCTGTAATTGAAAACAGGATCTGTTCTGCCTGAGCGTGTACGCAGCCGCCTCTTTATTTCTTTGCACTTTCCATCGGTTTCGATAGGCAAGATCATATCCAATTTCAACTCTTCTCTTGTCAAGGCTTTAACGGAGCAAGTAGTTACTTCCTCTGTCGAGGTGCAATAAGATACAAGATGCTAACATATGATCTAGAGGGTCAATATGGCGGACCAAGCACCCAACCCCCCCAAGTCTCTTGTCCAACAGGACGCTCAGCAGGAGGTTTACCCATCCCATCAACAACAACGTCACCTCCAGTCTTTCCCAGAACATGAAGGTTCCGACCCTTTTCCCCAGCAGCGTGGCCCATATAACAGCAATAAAACGGACCAGAACTGGAAATATGGACAACAGCAGCCGCTAAGAGCTTATCAAGGGGCTTCTTACGCACCTGGTCCACCTGGTTATCAGCAGACGTACTCAGCAGGCCCCCCTCAGGGCTTCAGTACCCAGGAGCATTTCCAATGTGCCCAGCATGGCCCAACTACTGAGCGGCTTGAAGACTCTTTGGATAGAAGCAAAGATCGCCAGAAGAAGAGTAGCAAGGGCGCAACCATTGGTGGTGGATTGCTTGGGTTCGCCCTTACAGGAAGACTGACTGGAGCTGCGGGAGGTGCAATTGTGGGCAAGATTGTTTCCAAGCACCGTGATCGGTAGGTTTATCAGTCGATGGTGTTTGTTTTACCTCTGCTGGAAAGATGCCATATGTATTAGGATAGTTTGTTTGATGTTGGATTCTGAATATTATTAGAACCTGAATACCTTTCATTCCATCATATTCCATATTTGCTTTGTCGGTGCCTAGGAGCTGTATGTCTCTCCTAGTTTGATAGCATATATTTGGCCATTAATGAAAGAAATCTTGTTTATCTCATAAGCTGTCGCATCACAAGGTGTCTTCAGCTTTCGTCAATGCAAGGACCTGTCAAAGCGAGCCAGACTCTTAGGAAGTCAACTACAATGACTTCGAACCTAGGAAGTCAACGACGGTGCCATAAAACCTAGCTGACCCAGATGGTAGATTTCCAGTCGCTTATCTTACCATCCTAGATGATACGGATCCCGATTTAGGGAATCAAATTGATGTATTTGAAGACCCTCCTTTTGTACCTCAACTAGCTAGAAATCAAGAGCTATTTCCCAAATCCGGAGACCTCAATGTAACATAAGCACCATACCTTGTGACTCATTCCCTCATGAAAATCACTCACTCATTGGGTTCTTATTCTGCATGCAGACTCTTTTTGAGAGTCTGAGAGAGCAACGCCTTCGACCCAGAAGAATCTATCCAGAGCATCTACTTAGCAGGAGCTAGCGCAATCTTGATCATGTTAAAGGTTTGTCAACGAGTTGATACTCGGTAGATGTTATATTATCAGTAGTTGATAATCTACCTCTGCGCAGCCGACGGTTGTCTGATCGAGGGAGTGAGCGACAGAGTCCTGTGCCATTACGGCATGAGCCACTGCGACTGACATCCTGAGTTTCAATTTCCAGGACCTTGGTTTAATAGCCTGTTACTCGCAGTTAACGTGAAGGCCGGCTACTGAAAAGTGGAACTAAACAATAACAGTGGTCGGTCACGCCTTTTTCTCCGCAAGAGCGTGAAGGGGCCGAAGGTTTCCACGCCTATCACAGGCCGCAAACTTCCACCAGTCTCTATGCGCCCAGTAAGTAACATGACGGGCGAGAATGTGCACGACCATAGGCGCAGGTGGCCAGCTTGCCCACCGACCACCCTCGAATTGAACATCGTGGTTGCAAAAGCAGAAGGGCAAGCCGGCTACAAGTCCAAGGGTTTTCTGAACAAGACGATATCAAGTTAGCAACTTTGCCATAAGATGCGCCTAATTCTTCCAAGGTGGTGGTCCAACTTACCATGTTCTTCTCTCCTTCCAGCTGAAATCTCTTCTCCATGTCCCCCAATTTGCCCATGCCATACTCGCGTAGCTGTAACAGTGTCGGGATCTCGTCCCCCAGGTGCTTCGTCAACACCTCTCCAAACCCATCCATGATCCCAATCAGCTTGCCGCCTTCGAACTTCTGTTTCCCAGCCACGCAGTCGTCAATGTAGTCCTTAAAGCTCTCTACCCCGACCTGGAACGCGTGGTGCTGATCCAGGTTGTTGTCCATCAATCCTTTCTGCCCTGTCGCGTCTTCCACGTACGGAAAGAAGTCTTTCTCCTCGCCTGTATGATGTACATACAATAGTTGGTACCAGGCGCAGCAGTACTGCAGGAAGGAAGGTACATCGGTGGAAGAGACGAGCGGGGCTTGCAGGTGGATGGAATTGAGGCCGCGGATAATCATGTTGTGAACGAGAGCCATTTCGCAGGCGACGCGAGAAAACATGTCGGGCTGGCGATTGTTAGCGAACAAATAGATGAGGAACAATGAGGCAGGGTTCTTCACGTCTTCATTCTGTTGGTCCGGTGTTGCAATCAGGGGAAATGGGTGATCGGCGTAGATGGGAACCATGACGAGTACGTCGTTGGATACAGGTTACGCTCAAGCAGGGTTTGTCTCCCAGCACAAAGGGTGGGTAATGCCGCTGTTTAAATCCCCTCTCTTCAATCATAGGAGGCGCAATTTCGTACGAAGGCTATTTATTAGCTGACTGCCCAGCTTTGTCTTACATGTTCGAGACCCAAGCCCCCGATCACGCCGACTCCTGGAAGCGGGAAAGCCAAAGTTGCCTGGAAGTAGCATTGTAAGCTTCGGGGGCTTCCTTCGGGCTTACGCCGACCGCCCCCTCAACGCAGCGCTGCGGCTTACATCGTGGTTGGCCCCCGTTGTTGTGCTGACTTTCAGCGTGGCGCACCAGTCTACCCACCGTTAGCCTATTGTCCAACGCTTAAACTCAAGCAACGCCACGCTTCAAGCCGCGCTGAGCAAGTGATTGTCGATAAAGGTCTTGGAGTCATTCTGGCTGTGGAGAATTATTGGCGCACGAAGTCACCTCAGCTAATGCTACGAGCCGCGTCCAATGGCGTGGCGGGGTTGCATAGACTGAGAAGGGATCTCCAGAGTTGGCTGTTACTCTAGACTCGAGCTATTCGACTAGATATAAATAGATTTTCTTCCTTGTTGTCGGATTCACAGCTGAACCTAAACCTTGCCGAGTGACTGTTAGGTCTTGACCCTGAAATTCTCCGCTAGGATGGAAGGGCTATCTTCCCTTCGACTCTAACACTCAGCCAACTCTTTAGCATCGACCCAATTACCATGCAAACCAGCCCTCAGTCTGATATTGAGCTTCACAATAGCCCGTGCGACTGAGAAGTTCTGTGTATCCAGTATATGCAGCTCACTGGACATGGTGCTGTAGTTGCTGACTAGTGCAATCAAGAATCCATCACCTTCTGGGGCATCATCTGATCGTGGCACAAACACAGGTTCTTGTACCATGTGCGTCTTTCCAGGGAAGTATACTTCGAGCTCTCCAGTATCATGATCGAGATGGCCGAGGGAGTTGTACAAAGGATGCCCACCGCCGAGCACTGGCATGATCGCAGCGAAGTCTGTGCCCAGCTTCGGATCCATCATGTCGAAGAAGCTGTGGCGGTGGCGTTTCATCGACACCCGGTCGTCGATTCTTGGAAACTCCATATCGCGCTCAAGGATGATCTGGGGAGCTGGTAGGTGAAGATCTGATGATTTTGGGTCCAAAGTGAAGCGGACATACTTGGCCTGAATGTCATGAGGATTCGGTGCGTTGCCGTCGGAATCTGGCCACCAGAAGAAGACATTCTTGTCCGTTAGGGGAAGATCAAAAACAATATTGCCTTCCGAGGTCTCGTATGCATTGGTAGTGTGACCAGGGAATGCGTTTGGAGCCTTGAACCACTACACAGGAAACTAGCATTAGCAGGGCTTCAAAGCGATACAAATGCTCAATTTCAGTGATTGCGCAGATTCTCGTAGCTTACCTTCACATCACCCCCCTTGGCTCCTCGACGAGGGAGGACTCCTAAATAGAAAGGAACTTTCGGGTCCCACTGCCAGTGTTCGCCTCCTTGTTTGAGTCTGTCGATATCGCAGGTTTGAGGTATCATGGGAAACAAGACCTAGATCCAGCATAGTTAGCACCTTTGCCTGGTACTGGTACTCGTATCCTGGGACTTACCCAGTTCTCAGTTACGGCAAAGTCATGGATCATCCCTACGACAGGCGAGACCAACCAGACTACCTGAGTGAACTTGCCGCCCGAGTCGATGTTGTAGTAGCATACATCCGGAGTCCCATCACCTCTAGCCTCGTAGCCAAAGCACACGAGCTCTTTGCTGACTGGGTCGAGCTTTGGATGGGCGGTAAAAGTGAGACTCGGCAGCTGTCCATTGAAGTCACAGAGACCAATCGTCTCAAGAGTCTTGGGGTCCATGGCAAACGGTGGTGCGTCTTCTTTGATCGCCAGAAGTACCTTGTTGAAGTAAAAGATATTGGTGTTGGCTGTCGTACGGACTTTGAACTCGACTGCATCCGTGTATTTATTCCGGTACTTGCCTGTTTGTCAAAATGCGGTTAGAATAACTCATTCTATCGCTTGTAAAGTGGGTGGTGCTAGTAAAAATGACGCATTCAGGGACTCACCTCCAAGTGCGCGTTGCGCGTCCCTTTCCTTAAGAAACTTCTCGGTATGAACGTACTTCTGCTGAAAGTGGACATTTCCTTTGCTGAAACGAAAAGCGCTGATGCTTCCATCTCCATTGAACCACTAGTATCAGATCCATCAGCCAACAAGCTCCTCATACATACCACCAGGTCACGAAAGTGACTTGATTGAGAAAACGTACGGGATCGTTCTCGACGAATGGTGCGAATTGGGGATCAGGCATAACCCTGTAAAACGTGCCATCAAGCTCTTCAGGCAAGTCGCCTTCCACCTCAAGAAATCGGATCTCCCCCTCAAGGCGACAGGGCTTCATGAAACCCGAGAACTGGGGCAAGTTGGGAAACGCTTTCCCTGCTTGGGACGAGGTGCCGCGAAAATGTCCTGCCATGGTGAATGAATGATGTTGCAGCAGAATGCCAAGCTGCTCAGCGGTTAGAAGCTAGTTCAATTGGGGGTACTTAAGGAAGTCAAGGTGGAGTGCTCCGGGACGCTCCCGGCCTTGCCCCGGTTGGCCGGCTACACCATTCCAATAGCTCCATCTCCATTGGTGAGACGGCATCCATCAGAGAACGCGTGTTGCGAGGTTTCCGTATTTTGAAACACTAAATTGATTATGAATTTCCTCGGGGAGATCCGCACTTACCCCGTGGGGAACTTCCGGGCTGCCTCCGGGGCACAGTGGTTAAGTGGATGAATGGATCAAATAATTACTTAGTTTTCCCTGCTGTTTGCACTTATGGCTATTCTGGCTGCTCAAACCTTTGCCTAATTAATCTCTCTGTCCTGTACAAGTCAAATCCTCAAACTTGTTTGATCAATTCAAATCCCACACAAAGAAAACACATTTGCAGCCAAGATACAAACCATGCCAGACAACAGTATCTTGCTCATCACGGAGAACGTCGCTGTAGACGCCACTTCAAAGCAACACCACCATCTCGGACTCTGGCCTCCGCCGTCGAGTGATGAGAAGGACCCATTGCGCTGGCCGAGATGGCTCAAGATCCTCGCTCTGCTCTCGGTGGCATTTTTCAACTTTGTGGCCAACTTTGCTGGATCTGGTCTCTCAGTTGCGGCAGTCCTGCTTGAAATGCAGTTCCAGAAGACGGCCTCTGAAGTCAACGCTCTAATGACGGTGAGAAAAATTCCGCCGCTTGTGATCGTGTCCATTGTCTGACATGCGTTTGTTCATGATTGCTGACTCTTTCGTTCGGTGCAGTTCAACTTCCTTCTCCTTGGTGTGGGCAATATGTTCTGGGTCCCGTTCTCAGTAAAATATGGCAAAAGGCCCGTCATGCTCGTATCGACAACAATTTTATTTGCCGTCCTGGTCTGGACCGCAAAAGCAGAAACATTCGCACAGTTACTGGCTGCTCGGTGCGTATCCGGATTTGCTTCCGCAGCTGGCGAAGTAGGTTTCCATAAGACTCCAATGGTTGGGGAGAAACACCGAGCACGATGATGCTCTCTCCGATGCGCATGACACTGACATTTGTTTCTTAGAGTATCGTGCCAGGGGTCATCTCCGACATGTTCTACCTCCACGAGCGAGGGGCTATGATGTCGATGTACGTTCGCCTCCCAAACTCATTCTTACCGACTGACGCTCATGGATAATTCCAGATACGTGGTCCTGATTTCGTGTGGCTCAGCAGTCGGGCCGTTGATCGCCGGATTCATGGTCGAAAGCAGCCCTGGAACATGGCGGGACTTTGTCTGGCTTTGCGCCGCTCTTTCAGGCTTTGACCTTCTCGCCATCTTTTTCTTATATCCAGAATCCTCCTTCATTCGACCACCGTTGTCTCCTCCTCCACCCCCGGACTCACATAAAGTCGGAAGTAGTGCTACTAAAGAGGAGCTTGGCGCCGTTTCCAACGGTGTCGAGGGTCGTTCTGAGCACCTTGAACGTGGCAAAGACTACAACGGCCCTGTCAGAGTCTCGTTTACTCAAATCTGGAGGTCGTTTATCCACTACAATAGCATGGCCAGCCTTCCGAGAGCATTTGCGCTGCCATTCGTCTTCCTCGGTTGTCTTCCCGTTCTGTGGACAATTGTTGTGTACGGAGGCGCGCTTGCGTCGCAAGTCATATTGATGTATGCTTTGCCAGATAAGACCCTTTCACAATTGGCACAGCTGCCGCGTCCATTGCTAATGTTACTGCGTAGCTTCGCTTTTCCCTCCCTTCTGCTTGCCCCTCCGTATCTATTTGCTTCTAGCAGCGTGGGATTGATGCAGGTGGCAGCTATCATCGGCTTCGTCATCGCTTGTTATGGTGGCGGATACATATGTGACGTGATAACTGCCAAGTGCATTGTCCGAAACCACGGCGTCTTTGTTCCTGAGCAACGCCTTAAATCTCTTGTCCCAGGCTGCCTTGTTGCGCCAATCGGCTGCATCATTGTCGCGTTTTCTTGTGACAGATCGCTTCATTGGGCAGCTATTGCAGTTGGATTTGGCATGGGTAGGTTCCTCGCTATCTTATAATTTCCACATAATTACTAACCTGTTGGGTGATTTAGTTTCCTTTGGAACCGTTTACGCTCCCAATGTCGCGATGACATATCTGCTGGATTCGTATCCTATTTTCGCTCAGGAAATTCTTGTTGCCATAAATGTCACGAAGAATCTCGTTGCATTTCTCTTTCTGTACATTGCAGTGGACTGGGTCAACTCTGAGGGTTGGATACAGGTTTACATGATCATGTTTATGGTGGTTAGCTTGTCCATGCTGCTAGCTATTCCTATCTATTTCTTTGGACGTCGGGCAAGGGAGGGATATCAGAAAATCCTTATGCGGGCTGTTGGGCCCCTTGAAGGCACTTCGTAGCGCTGAGCTGTCAATAAACCTGCGCATCTTATTCATTTTACCAGTTAACTCCATTTTGTGAAGCCTACGGAAATCTATCCCTCTCTAAGTCTTGTACCATTAGAACTTCTCTCCCATGTTAGGTTTCGGTAATTGTTACCTGTAAGATGATGTCTTGGGTCACTCTTCATGACCTAAATGTGGCTTTACGGAATTAATGGCTTTCTTCCCTCGGTCCTGCCGTCACAAGTTCTCGCACCCCATGGTGTCCACTCTGTTTTTGTGTGCTTCCGGCTACAGATCCGAAGGTTCCCCGTTGCATTTTAGTTCTTTACAAGATTGTGAGTATTAAACACCCCAAAAGCAGCTCCGAAATAGGACCTGAGAAGCTGTCCTGCGATTCATGTTCATCAATACCTACCCCGAAAAGCGGAGATATATATTCCCCTGCCTCTACTATTTACACTCCCAATTCCTTGGTTTCCTTGTTACAAGAAGACAATCTGGCATCACAAAATTGCGATGGAGCCAACAATCCATGAACCGTCGATTCCTGAGCCGACCCTGATTCTTCAACCTTGTTCAAGCACAACAGGTCATACTATCAAAATCCCGCTCCTGGTCAACGGCGTTCCTGTCTTCAGAGAGGCTGGAACAAGAATTCAAGAAGTTTCCCCTACCGTTTGCTTCCAGGGTGCTAGCATTTCAGATTGCTACGAGGCAATTGAGAGCAGTAGCAATGCCTTTCGCAAATGGTCTCAAACCTCTCCATTGGAGCGCCGGCGCTTACTCCTTAAGTTAGCTCAAGTGAGTTTCTAATATTCATTTTATACCGTTACACGCCATGCGTTGGAAAGTCCTTCGTTAATCTTCTATCCCTCTTACCTAGATGCTGTCTAAACGCGAAGATGAAGCGAAGAAAACCATACAAAGTGAGATACATTGCTCCGAAGCTTGGGCGGCGCGGAATGTCTCAGACAGCATCGCTTTGATCGAAGAAAGCGCTTCACTCATTACATCAAACGCTATGGGTGGCTCCATTCCCCATACGGAGCTCAAGGATTCCTACGGATTTGTCTTCAACCGCCCATTGGGGGTGGTCCTAGGAATTGCACCTTGGAACGGGCCACTCATTCTGGGATTCCGTGCAGTAGTGGCCCCAGTCGCGACCGGAAACACGGCGATTCTAAAGGTACGTAGCCATGGCTGACCTTTTGTTTGTGGCAAGCAGTTACTGACTGTTCAGGGTTCTGAGCTGAGCCCTAGAAGCCACCACTTCATTGCTCAGCTGTTTGTCGATGCGGGATTCCCACAGGGAGTTGTCAACTTTATCCTTCACCGACCCGAAGATGCAGCAGAGGTTGTTGATGCGCTGATCAAACATCCCGCCATTCGAAAGGTCAATTTCACTGGGTCCACAGCCGTCGGTCGGATTATCGCCCAGATGGCTGGGAAAGCTTTGAAACCGGTACTCCTCGAATTGGGGGGTAAGAACTGTTCCATCATCCTCCAGGATGCAGACGTGGTTAAGGCTGCGGCCGCTGTGCTTCAAGGTGCAACGTTGAATGTGAGTTGAGGTCATCTCGATGTCAAATCCGAAAGCAGTACTTGCCGTTGTGGTTGCTGGAAAATCTGTACAGAACTAATGTTCCTCGTTTTTCTCAGGGAGGCCAGATCTGCATGTCAACCGATTTGGCTCTCGTAGCACAGGAGGTAGCACATACCTTCAAAGATGAGCTGCGGAAGGCATTTCACAAAGCACATGGCACATCCTATAAGGTTATATCCTCCCAAAGCGCCGAACGGTCACAGAGTCTCTTTGCAGACGCTGCAGCGAAGGGAGCCAAAGTTTTGTCATCAACTGCGTTTTTAGATGCTCAGTCAGGCACTCACGTTGTTCCCGTCTCAATCATCGAGGACGTTCAACCATCAATGCAGTTCTTTTCAGCCGAGTCCTTCGGGCCTATGCTTGGCGTCGCGGTAGTTTCTACCGAAGAGGAGGCTATTGGAATAGTGAACGGCAGTGACTACGGCCTCTCGGCTGCTATTTGGACACATGATCACCATCATGCTCTGGGGTTGGCCAGAAGGCTTGATGTTGGCGCCGTTCATATTAACGCATCGACTATCCATGATGAGGCAACTCTGCCACATGGTGGAAACAAATTCAGTGGTTTCGGCCGTTTTGGTGCCGAATGGGGGCTCAAGGAGTTTATGCAGACACAGACAGTTATCTTGAACCCGTAGTAGTTATAAGTTGTATGACTGTTGTCTATTTCTACGTCGTCCCCAAGAAAGAAATTTCGTAGTGTCTTTTGTGAACAAACGTGAGTGAACATTTACTGCTGGTTTAGCACATCATTGAAGCATTTTGTGGCCAGGCCGCGAGTTAATACACCATCGCTAAAGTATGAACTGACATATGGGATGCACAATCGGAAGAATCACGTCCTTGCAAAACACAGATGAACGTTGAATTTTTTTACTTCAAATACAAGTAAAAGAAGGCGTGCATGTCACCTGTGGCTTCAATGAAGATATCCATGCGTT
The DNA here is from genome assembly GCA_013756995.1 of Neonectria neomacrospora. Lineage (NCBI taxonomy): Eukaryota > Fungi > Ascomycota > Sordariomycetes > Hypocreales > Nectriaceae > Neonectria > Neonectria neomacrospora. Next base: position 98,988 of record JABSTB010001002.1, on the reverse strand, counting down.
AACTGTCCAGCTGAGAAATTGATTTGCGTATCAAACCAGAACAACAGACCAAGCCTCCAGTGTATCCTCCAAGCATCAGTCCGACACATACTTCTCAACATCAATTCCTTCAACGCGGTAGAACCCAAGGGCTTTAAGCATTGGCTTGTCATCAAAACGATAGAGGTACGCCCTACTGGTATCATCTGCGAAATGCTGATACCGGTGCCAAGCTGGAATACAGAACGTATCGCCCTGCTTCCATGAGAGGGACAAGTCGCCGATCTTAGAGTGACCCGATCCTTCAATGACGTGATATACTGAGGAAGCAGTCTCTCGGATGACTGGAGATTGAATGCCTCCATCGAGCCTCTCTGCTGAGGCACCTATGACCAGACCAACTGCATGAGTGGAGTTACTAGTTAGTATTGGTGTGCGCAAAATGTGATGAGAGTTGAAACCGGTACAGGGAGCAGAAATGGAGTTTCAGGGGAGGATCAAACTTGGACCTAACTTACTTTCTCTACCATCTTCCTTGAGATACGCCTCAGAAACCCATTTGGCCTGGCTAGCATCTAGCTTGGCCTGCATCTTATCCCAGGGGAACAAAATTGGTGACTCTTCAGCATCGTCGGCCGGGTATCGAGACTTTGCAAAATGCTCAACGAAATGGACGGGGAAATGGACGAAATTGGGCAAGTCTAGACCGTCAAGCCAGATGACCGGTTTGTCGTCACCGCCATCTTCATTAGACCCCTTTTTGCCATGATCATGCCAATTCCAGGTAGGGGTGACAATCACATCGCGGGGACGCATAGGGACACGTTGGCCATGCACAGCTGTGAAGCCGCCCTGTCCTTCGATGATGAAACGGCACGCGAAGGCTGTGTGGCGGTGGGCAGGTGCAGTCTCTCTGGGTTGAACAAGCTGCAGTCCAGCATACAGGGTATCGGTAGTGTACGGGGCCTCTATTAAGAAGTCGGTTAATGTATGTGATCCTCGCAGACCGTTTCAAACTATTCCTGTGTGAGCAGTTGATTGGGGAAAAAGAAAATACCTCGAGCTGGGTTGGCAAGCATTAGAACTCGTCTCTCGGCTTGCTTCTCAGTAACGAGACAGCCGGCTCGCAGAAGATAGGGCCTGATGTCGTCATATGCCCAGAGATATGGCACCGTTCTCGGATTCGGGGCTGGAGGGTTGAGCCGCTGCATCTGGGCCCACAGAGGAGCCGTCTTTGTCGACTCTAGTGCTAGGAGAAGTTCCTCTTGAGTAGTGATGTCGTCGGCGGAGGCCTTTTTATGGCCATTGGCCAAATCGCCATTTCCATTGCATCCGTTTTCTGCCGTCGTTGCCATTGTCATTTTGGTATCTGGTCGACTTTGTATTGAAATTGTTCAAGGCTTTCCTATTCAATGATGAGTTTGCCTGGTTCTGAAGTGTTAACTTGCATCTTATCCATCATAGCTTTGTATTTGTCTAGCTGTGAGCTCAAAGGGAACATCCCGATATACACCCGGTGGATGTACACGTACTCCACCGTGGATTGACAAAACCATTTGGTAGACCGGGGGAATATCGGGAGGATCCGAAGACTGAGAGCTTCATGTGGGGTATTAACCACTTACAAATGGCTTGTGCGCTTGACGCTGGGATTTTGACGAAGACTTGATGAAGACTCCAATTAATGTGATCCATTATTCCCTGAACAACTCGCAGCACCACTCCGTCGCAAGCCAAACACAAGCAAGATGGATAGTGTATTTGGAATGAAACAGGTGCATATCTTCCATTCTAACGCTGCGGGAAGCGAATGAACGAACCCCAATCTGACACTATCTCCATAATTCACAGTCATTGGGCTACCCATCACGGTCAACAAGCCTCCTTGGGAAGCTGCAAAGCACCAGCCAGCCCCAAAATGTTCCGCTCAACAAAGCCATCACGCCCCTAACTATCTTAGTTGTGGGTGCTGGGCTTGGCGGTCTTGCTACAGCGGTTGCCCTGGCACGCCGTGGGCATACGGTGACTGTCTTGGAGCAAGCGGCCGTATTGGGAGAGGTGAGGTATAATGGACATGTGCGAAAGGATTGCGTTGACAAAGTGGTCCCTAGGTTGGAGCTGGCATTCAGATCCCACCAAACTCCGCGCGACTTCTACTCTCCTGGGGTATCGGCCCCTTTTTCGAAGGCCGAGTCGTGGAGCCGGAGAGTATGACTTTCCGTCGCTGGGAAAACGGAAACGCTATTGGATACACCAAACTTGTGCCGAACTTTAACGACACATACGGGGCTCCGTACTTGGTTATTCATCGCGCAGACTTTCATCAGGCTCTATGCAGCCTCGCTAGTCAGGTAGGCGTGAAAATACTTACTAATAGTAGGGTCGTTGAATACGACGAGAACGTGCCATCAGTTAAAACTCAGGACGGGAGAGAATACACTGCGGATCTCGTTGTGGCCGCTGATGGCGTCAAATCCGTCGCTCGGCCCGTCGTCGTTGGCGGAGTGGACAAGCCAGCAACCAAGACGGGCTTTGCAGCATACCGAGCGGTGGTGGACACTAATCATATGAAGGCTGATCCTGACACGGCTTGGTTGTTGGAAAAACCAGGCATCAACATTTGGTGGGTTGCTTTCCTCCCCAGATAGATGATATACTGATGTCGAACAATCAGGATTGGAGAAGACCGGCATGTGATGACGTACTCCATTGCCGGGGGAAAATCTTTCAACATGGTGCTCTCCCATGTCGACCATACTGATCCAAGCACTTGGAAGCCCGAAGACGCTATCAAGGACATGAGGGAGCACTTCGAGAACTGGGACCCAAAGTAAGACATTGTTAAAATACGGTTACGATCCGAAGTCGAACGCACCCCAATGCTAACGACAAAATAGGCTCAGAAAGATTATTCATTTAGTGACGAAGACAATCAAGTGGCCGCTGCTGAGCGGTGCTCGTCTCTCCACTTGGATCTCCACGAGTCAGAAACTCGTTATCCTCGGCGACGCTGCACACGCCATGGTTCCTTACATGTCCCAAGGCGCTGCCATGGCTGTCGAGGACGGGGCTGCTCTGGCTGAAGCCTTGTCTCTTATTCGCACAAAGGGGCAAGTCCCTGATGCCCTTCGAATTTTCGAGAAGGAGAGGATGAACCGCAGCTACGGCATGCAGTCTGCAAGTCTGGTAAACGGGAAGCTCTGGCATTTTCCAGATGGAACGGAGCAGCAGGCTCGGGATTGCGGGATGCGCGCGGAAGTTGAGGGAAAGTATTTCATCGAGAGCACAAACCAATGGAGCGATCCTGTGACGCAGCTGTGGACATACGGATATGATTCGGAAAAGGAGTTGAGACAAGCCTGGAGTTCCGAGATGGGGCTGATGAATGGACACTCAAAACACAAGATATAATAGTCCTCCTAAGGCCCTCTCAGTTGGGGGGTAGGGGGAATGTAGATAGTATCAAAGCTATGTTAGTCTAATAAACTACTAACTGAAGAAATAAACCTGGCAATCAGCGTTTCTTGACAGGTCGAAGCGGCTCATGTGTTGTGGTCGATTATTTGTATTACTTTGGTGTCCATCTCATTCCACTTTGATCTCCGCCGCTAGATGACGTACTAATTTTATTCCATTTTGAATAAAATTCTACTGTGAGCTTTTATTCCAGTGTCCATGAATTAATGGTGCAAATAGCAATCCTCGACTCGCTTCACGACGGGCATTTGAACGAACACGGATACAAGGAAGTAGTTATAGGGAATATTGCTCATCGTTCTAAACTCTTTGTATTCTAGGGAAATTGCTGTACCTCCAATTAAGCAAACTTGACGGTATTTGTAAGAGTTCCTATCCTCGAGATTCTGACTTCCATTCTTGTACCGGGAACAAGGTACTTCGGGGGGTTCATTCCGACGCCAACTCCTTCGTGTAGATAAATTATCAGCTTTGATGAAACCAGCGAGCTTGGTGAGAATGAACTGTACCTCCTGGAGTGCCGGTCATAATAACGCTTCCCTTTTGTAGGGTAGTTCCAGACGACAAATGGGCAATCAGCCGTGGAATAGAAAAGACGAGGTCATCCACACCAGCATCTTGGCGCACCTCTCCATCAACAATCGTCTGAAGATGAAGCTCAGCAGGATCAAGTATCAGGCTGGTCGAGACTAGGACGGGTCCAAGAGGAGCATAGGTGTCAAAGCCCTTTGAAAACCCCCATTGTGGGACGCCACCAGCAAGAGACGGGTCCCTCTGCCATTTACGGGATGAGATGTCATTGCCTGCCGTATAAGCCGCAATGTAATCGAGCGCATCAGATTCGTGGACATCCTTTGCATCTTTTCCAAGAACGACGACCTAAATAATTCAAGACGTGTAAGTTGGGCATGCAAGACGGCAATTGTACCATCAAACTGTCACTTACTAGCTCGCCTTCGTAGTCCGCCTGGTCATCTTGGGCAATCTTGGGAATCACGACGCTATCTCCATGGCCAATTACAGTGGTAGCTGGTTTGAAGAAAATGGAGGGAAAGGGGGGTTGCTTTCGGCCAGCTTCGCGAACTGTAGACTCAGGAGCTTAGTTTGACATGTGATTGAATGCCACGCGGACGCGCCGTAGTGAGGTAGACATGACTCACTGTGCGTCGCATAATTCAGCCCGACACATCGCAGTGTTGGTATATCCAAAGGTGTCATGGGTCCAACAAGCTTCCTCACGGTGACAACCTCTTCCGTCACCCGCGTGGCTCCCGTAGTGTCGTATAAGTCATCTCCTTTGATGACTCTTGCCAGGAGACCTGTTTCTTCTGTAGTATCCCCTATGTCAAAGTCTGGACCGGGGATGATTGGCTCTCCATAGAGGATTCGTCCGTCTGTCGCGACAAAACGGATCAACCGCTCCCATGCAACCTTCATATTGTTGGCTTATGCACTTGGGACCGTAGCTTGGAGGGTGCCTGAAAAGATTCGTGTAATCACTTTTTGTTCTCAAATTCTCGAGGGAAGCACAGGTTATTTTGCTACAAAGTATTTACTGTTCAAGTCCGTTGTTTGGTTTTATCACATGTGAGCGATCAGTCGCGGCAGGAAGGTGGCCGGGGCAGTGTCCCGGCGGTTCCCCGCGAACCGGATCCTGTGATCCCAATTGGGTAAAGCGCCATACCAACAAGTGATATTCTAACTTATTCAAGACTGTCACGTAACATTGAGCAGCATCAAAGTTTGGGAGCTAATCCTAAATAACACTTCGTCAGTCACAAGTAAGCTGAACATTCGTAACAAGTTCATACGCGAGTTTATTAGTTTATACCGCTGCAGCACGGAGTACTTCGTACTCATGCTTTTGTAGTCATTGTTGGATAGCGTACGGTCAATTCGATCTAGGCCTTAGTGCTCAATAGAGTGTAGAACCCAAATCTGATCATTCAATTGATCTAGGATGCCTCCGGCCCCCTCTTTTCTCGAGAGGGGTTTTATGTCATCTCACGCCCCCTCTGACTAAGGTCAGGATATCGATCTATCAGAGGTTTCGTAATACAGGGTCACAATCCAACAATATCATAATATGCCGGAATGTGGGGTTCACCTAAAACTTCCCCTCCTTTCCCTCGATATAAGAGTCGGCTTCCATCCCAATGTTTCCCCGGATCCTCAGACCATTCTCCCACCCCGGAAATTCCCGGAACAGCCCCTTCTTCGGTCGGCCACTTTTTATACCAAGAAAATAGCCTCGCAAACGCCATCACGAGAGCCGAAGACCAATGGCTCACGACGATGAGGCGTCGGTTACTGGCGCCAATCAGACATCCAATGCTGGGAGTGTAGAAGATCAAGATCTCGGTCCGGCTCCGAAGCGCCGTCGGGTTGGCTTGGCCTGTTCGGCATGCCGCATACGGAAATCTCGTGTGAGGCCCCTCATCATGAACCGATCCGCTATTGCTATGGCTGTGCTGAGCCCGACCGAGTTTCACTTAGTAGTGCAATGGAGTTCGACCAAGGTGTGAGCCTTGTGAACGGCTCGGTTTCGAATGCATATACGAACTGCCAGACGCATCTGCCAATCTCTTGGTGCCGAGGGAGTGAGTCCACTTATTATTGTTTTGAGAACGACACGAGCTGTAGAAGATTGGCTCCATGATGCTAATTATACAATCTCCCTAGTCTCTTCACTGCTCTCGAAGACAAAGTCAGAGTCCTCGAGGTTACCATTCGTCAGCAAGGTGCCCGTTTGACAAACGTCGAAGCTGGCACTCGAGAACATGGCAACAAGATCGAGGAGGTTCCGGCACAAATCCTTGCTAGCCCTAACAAGGTGGTTGTCAGCCTTGAGGGTATTCGAGACCAACCCACGGAACAGAGCATGACGGATGGCATGGCCATATCCTTCGTTGATGATCAAGACTGTGGCTTCTTTGGTACGCTACCACTCTCGCCGTATCAATTCTAGACATTAACATCTCTTCTTCCAGGGCCGTCGTCGAATATTGCTTTCATGCGTCAAATATTCCGTGCTATGGCCAAGAAAGGTGGGATGGCAGGTGAGCTCATTTCCACGCCATCATCGACGAACATCGGACTGTACCAAGCAAACATTATCAATTCCTCTCGTCCAATATCATCTTCTCCTTTACCAGGCCACCCAGGAGAAACGATGAGTATTGTCGAAACAAATGTGCTCCCCCCAGACCACGAAACCCGGAAACTGATGCAGTCCTACTTCTCCAATACCGGTTTACTATTCCCTTTCATCCACAGGGAGAGCTTCTTGGAGACCTATGAGCGCTTGAGGCAACAAAACTTCCGAACTGATGTTCGCCGTACATGGTTGGGACTTTTGAACATGATCCTTGCCATGGCTGTATGCACTACAGGTTGGGCAGAAGATGCTACCGAGTATCGAGCCGAGCAGTCAGATGTGTACTACCGTCGGGCGAGCGAGCTTTGTAAGACGCAGATGCTCAGAGGGACCACGCTGGAGACTGGTACGATTTCTTGGATGTGTTCATGGGCGTAGAATTCAATACTGACGGTCGCAAAGTGCAATACCTCTTACTTATGAGCCAGTATCTACAAGGCACGCAGAAATCTGTACAAACATGGACCACTCACGGTTTGGCAGTCAAGGCAGCTTTATCGATTGGTCTCCATTCACGGGATGCAATGAGGAAATTCTCCCCCACTGAACAAGAAATGAGAAAGAGAACTTGGTTTGGCTGTGTGCTTCTGGATAGGTATTCTCACCCCAACCCTATCCTTTCACACAAACTGTTCTGGGCCATCCTACACTGATAGATCTGCCTGTATTTCTGACCCGAAATGCTGACTGAATTTCAGGAGCTTGAGCATGACTTTCGGTCGACCAGGCGCAATTCCTGAAGATTACATCAAGCTAGATCTCCCTAAACCAATGCCAGGATCAAGTGGCACAGCAGCAAACTACGAAGATATCAGCATCGCATTCTTTAATTCCACAATGTCAGTTTCTTTACAAAGCGCTTGGATGCAATGTCTAATAAAACCCGCCAGCTTACTATACAGAGTCATGTGGAAAGTGATCGCAACCCTCTACGGCCACAACCTGGGCTGTGAGGAGTCACCCTCCGAAACATCAATGATAACACAGATATTCAACTTGGAACAAGAGCTGAGCGAGTGGCAAAATTCTTTGCCTTCGCCACTGTTCCTCCGATCTGCCTCGGACCTTCCAGACGAGGATTACCAGGGGGAACGAGCCATCGAGAGGTTCCGATTAATTCTCTCTTTACGATATCTCAGTGTACAACTGCTGCTCCACAGACCAATGCTCACAAGTTCGCTTCGTCGATGCACACGAGACTCCAGTCCGTCGCGAGGTACGCAGCGATCGGTGAACCAAATGCAAACCAATTTCAATCGCACGTGCGTACGGGCTGCCGAGGATATGATTGAGATCATCCACACGGTCCTCACAAAGCCAGCCCTCGGCCGAGACATGATGGGGGCCTGGTGGTTTACTCTATATTACAGTATGTTTTCCGGGATTTCTGACTTACTTCGCAGTTTTCCTCATAAATAATGCACGCTGACAATTGGTTCCCAGCTTTTAATGGAGCGCTGGTGATCTTTGGAAGCCTCCTAGTCCCAATCGAGGAGTCTAGCCACAGTCCCACTGAAGTGGACCGTTTCGATCGAGTAAGACGTTTCCTGCAGCGGGCAATCGAAACTCTTGTGCAACTTGGTGCACAAAACGCCATTCTTGGTCGATGTGTCGACTACCTCAAACATCTGTCGGGGCTGGTCGATAGTTGGGGTATTAAAGCTCACTCTCATGAGGCAGTTCGTAAATCTCTACTAACCTATGATTCAGTGGCCTTTAACTCTCCGCGAACATTGGAATCCAATGCCTCAGAAGCAGTACTCAATCCTCAGTACGCGCCGGTAGGTATTGCAGATGGAAATCTTGACATGCACCCTGACTTGTTTTTGGACATGCCACTCCCAGATGGATCAATCCCCGGCTTTCAAGATGAGCTTGAGCTAGGCACCTTTTTTGCAAGCGAGTTTGAGCAATGGTTCAAAAGGTTTCCAACATGAGACTTGAGATTCGTAAAATGTCATATCCCTGGATTATAGGCATGTGGATCAATGGGAGGACGTTGCCTGCATTTGGGTCGATGCTACGTCTTGCAGAAGCTTCGGGCAGTAGGATTCGAGTGTTCGGAAATGACTAAATCAGGGATGAACATGCCAAATTGTTCACAAGACCGTGTTTGCCGGTCTCAATGGTGAGCTCGGGCACACTTGCGTCAGCCTTAGCCTCTTTCAGTATTTGGACCATGCCATAAGCTATATGACACCAGGTTTAGAGAATGGAGTTATCTTGGGAGAGCAGGTAGCCCATGGGCGAGGACCTGAGAATTCTAGTCTAGGCCTATTTTGGCAGTCACACGCGCGGGGAGCAAGCGGCGGCGTTGTAGACTTGTGATCCCGGCAATCATTCGCCCGCCCCGCACCTTGGACCGGAACATGGACCGGCAATTATCTGGAGGATTGGGCGTAATTAGTTGGCTTTTAGGGAGTAGACATGCAGCTGTCATGGAGATAACGAGATCGCCAACGAAGAGGTACAGCCAGTGAAATCATGGCTCATCTGCCACATGGTGTCTTCCCTCGATCCGCTTCTAACCGCTCACCATCTCGTCTCGACTGCGTCTAGAGGCAAATGCCCGCTGCTTGAGTTAATTACTTTCCTTCCCATCGTCCACTGCTTGCCCAACGACGCCAGTCTCCGCCTCATCCGCTCCGTCATCATGGATAATCCAGGTCAGTGTAATGCTCTGCTATTATGAGTTTATCATGTAGTGACTAACTTTCATCAGACTTCCTCCAAGATGTCAAGAAGCACATTAGGGTTCCGCCTGGCCTGCCCAGTGTAAATCCAACTGTCGCTGCGTGGCAGGAGCCGCCACATCCAACGATATCGAATGCACAATCTCTTACTCTGCCCGAAGAAACTGACGTATTGATCATCGGATCTGGAGTCACCGGGTGCAGTGTCGCCCATTCCGTGCTGCACCATCCTTCCGCCACAAAACTCCGCGTCACAATGCTGGAGGCACGTACAGCAGTGAGCGGTGCAACTGGCCGAAATGGAGGGCACCTCGTTTCTGATAGCGATTCGCTTTTCTCGAGCCTTGTGACCTCTGTTGGACTCGATCGTGCCACCGAGACTGTTCGCTTCAGCGAGGCGAACATTCGCTGCATCAAACATCTCGTGGCCCAGCTCAATGACGCTGATCGAGACGCTGTCGAGTTTCGCACTGTAAGCTCAATGAGTGCATTTGAGGACGAGGAATCATTCTCGGCTGCTCTGAAATCCATCAATCAACTCACAAAAGCCGTCCCTGATGGAGATTTGAAGTACAAAGTAACCACCAAGAATGAGGCCATCAAGGTTAGTCTACATGTGTGAACTAGAGAAAGCATGGCCAACTAACAACTCTGAAAATCCAGAAAGTCAAGTTTAAGGATGTGGTTGGTGTCATAGAGCAGCAAGGTGTTGCAGCCTTGTGGCCATATCGACTCGTCACGGCAGTTCTAGCTTCTCTCATCCAGCATCACCATGACCGGTTCACTCTAGAAACCAATACTCCTGTTCTTTCGATTGGTCATGAACTAGAGCCTGCAAGTGCCTTTCCATACACGCTTCAAACCCCAAGGGGGAAGATTCGGGCTCGGCAGATCGTTCACTGTACAAATGGCTATTCGGCTCGATTGATACCAAAACTGGCCGGCAAACTATACCCTCTGAGGGGTACAATGTCGACCCAAGACCTGGGCCCGACCTTTCCACGACTTGGACATCAGTTCTCATGGACTCACATATCAAAGGGGAGCTACGACGCAAAGACTGGGCTCCTGAAGCTTGGTCTCTACTATGCTCAGCAAAATGCGCAAACGGGAGTCATGTTCCTAGGCGGGGAAGCGCAGAGGCTTGAAGGCTTACTGACGAGCGACGACTCCTTTGTCTCTGATGACGCACGGGCGAGTCTTTGCTCAGTAGCTCCACGGATCTGGGACAACGCAAACCATGCGGAACCGCTCAAAGTCTGGTCGGGAATCATGGGATTCACGGCAGATGGCCTGCCGCTTGTGGGCAACCTCTCAGCCAGTCTGACTGGACGGCTTGGTGACGGAGAGTGGATTGCCGCGGGTTTCAATGGACACGGAATGGACAAATGCTGGTTGAGTGGCGAGGCTGTTGCTCGGATGGTGCTTGGAGAGAAGGACGTGCCCGGTTTTCCGAAAGCCTACCTACTGGACGACAAGAGGGTAGAGTCCTTTAGTCTGGACATGGCTGCGGACACGTTGATGGAGCATATTGTAATGGGAGGGAGTTCCGAGCCAAAGAGTCATCTCTAAGTAGCCATCCATCTCGAGTAGTTGCACACTTGGTTTATTTGAACTTGTTCCTTAAGTACCAGATTCTCAACCCCCTAGTTTGACCAAGGAATCTTGATTCGGTGTCATGCTGGCTTTCGGGTAAAAGGGTATATTCTCGAGGCCAAGAACTTATATGTCCTGGTTCTTGTTGCTCCCTGAGACGTCAATACCAGTTCGGAGGCGATACCCGTCCAGGTCACCCGGTTCCGCGCATAACTAGCTACTAAGCGGCCCTTGTAATCGAGTCGCAGGCTTGCAGTAGTGCACCCCATAAACCAAGCCATGGGCTTCCCGCGCTCTTCAACCTACCACTTCCGGACTAGCAGGGTCCAAACACGAGAACAACTTCTTTCAGGCAGGGGCCCAACCAAGTTGGGGCTTTGGAACCAGACCGGATTCAATAAGTAGACAGGTCCGCCATACAGACCATAGCTAACACACCCTACCCTCACGTTCACCGAGTTCACCACCAATCCCCGTCAACCATGCCCGCAAGCACAGCCCATACCGGAAACACCACCCTTACAGTTGAAGGTTTGGGCGTTGTAGAGGGACTCGAATTTCCCACCGGAGTCCGTCAATTTTCTGGGATTCCGTATGCCACCATCACCAAACGCTGGACGCGGTCACGGCTGAACTCTTCATGGCCAGGTGGTGTCCACGATGGCACAAAGCTAGGGTATAGTTACCCTGAAACGTAAAAAACATGGACATACTGACATCCTCGCAGATGTAGTGCTCCCAATCCTCCCGAGTACGGCGGCGACGACATACTGGTTCCAGTCAATATCGCTCCCCATTTTGAAAAGCCAATTGAAGACGAGTACAACTGCCTTGTCATGAACATTACCGCCCCGCCGGCTCAGCCCAAGACGAGACTACCCGTGATGGTCTACATCCACGGAGGTTCATTTCTATATGGCGGCGCGAATCTCGGTGTCTTCGATGGCGTCAACTTCGTTACCCATGCCCTGGCGCGCAAAACACCCGTGGTCGCCGTCAACTTCAATTATCGCGTCGGGCTGGGTGGCTTTCTCGCCTCGGCTGCTATCAAAGCGGACCTAGAGCGTGACGGCCACGCCGGGGTGGGAAACTTTGGCCTTTACGACCAGCAAGTTGCTCTCCATTGGGTCAACCGCTACATCACCTCGTTTGGTGGAGATCCAGACAACGTTACCATCTATGGCGAATCTGCTGGAGGTATGAGTGTTTGCCACCAAGTCGCTGCCAAGGATCCAGCACCCTTCCATCGCGCCATCGCCATGTCTGGCCATCTGAATACTATCCCCACTTGGTCTTTGGAGCGGCATGAGACGCACTATCGAGCACTCCTCACCTATCTCGGCATTGACCCGGACTCGCCCTCGGCGCTTGATCAACTTCGCAATGTTCCCCAAGATGTTGTTGCTCGCGCAACGCTGCCACTGGAGGGCGTCTTTACCGCAACGGGGAATCCGTGTGATGATGGTGTCTTCCATGCAGCAACACCAACATTCAACACAATCCAGTCTCCACCTGCATGGTTAAAGTCTTACATGGTAGGGGACGTGTATGATGAGGGCATGATCTTTCACGAGAGTTTCTGCGAGGAAGATTTCTTGTCCGTGCAGACGCAATTGTCATCACGGCTTGGCCCAAAGGCCACAGATTTAATTCTTGACCTCTACGGGATTACGCCAGACCTCAGTCAAGCTGAGTTCGTCAAATTGATGGAAATAATGGCCGGAGACACAACCTTCAAGGCCCACAATTGGATCTCGGCCCATCGTTCCCAGATCCAGCAGACATTTGCGTATCATTTCGATCAAGTCTGCACTCACGAAAGCACTTTGAAGGGATTATCATATCATGCACTGGACTTGTTATATCTCTTCCTTAATTTCGATGAGCATTTTTCTCAAGCAGAACGACAGCTTGCGAAATCCATGGCGGATCACTTTATCGATTTCGCCCACGGAAACGATCCGTGGCCGCGCATCGGGAAGGGCTCGTCTTGGATGCGATATGGACCTCAAAACGCCTGCGAGGTCGTCACAGAGGCCGATGATGAGGAAGTGCGCAAGTATTCGCGCATGCAAGAAATCTTTAGCATGGGTGTCTTTCAAGAATTCACAATCGCGGTGGACGAAATCGCTGTGAAGAGGCATCGAATGGGAATACTCGCGTGATAATGAAGCTCTACTAGTTACGAAGCTCGGGATGACCCGTATTAGCTGGTAGCTGGAGATTCATTTCTCCCTGTAAGTTGCCTCGAGGTCTTTGTCGTTGCACACTCTTCAAAGCACCGCAGTTGAAGAAGTACCCATCTAATGTGTTGTTGGCAATGGCTTGCCAATCGGGCACGAGCTTTGGTTTATATATTAATAAAGATATAGCTCAATTTTGAGCTCCGCAGCAAACTCCGTCGCCAAAGCAAGCCTCGAGGCATTTGTTTGGGATTTTGCCCTTTCCCAGACCTCGAGAACGATATCCCATGCTACTTGATTCCCACGTCCCTCTCCGTTATCCATCAAATGATTAAATGCTACACGAGCGGCCTTACGCTCCTGAGCATTTTCCTGTATCAATACACTAGCAATAAAAAGAGGGTAGAGAATTGCCGTAGCAAGTGGTTGCCGAAAAGTAAAAGCTCCCGAATCCACAATTGCCTGGATACACGCGAATACCTTCATTCGCAAGATGGCACTCCTGGGTGCCATCCCCAGCTGTTTCCCATCCTCATCATAACTCACCGTCTCATCGTAGGATCGAAGTTCCCGGCTGTGGAGTATCCCAGCCGCGCGGAAAGCCTCCCAAAGGTGCATTTGAACAAATTCGTCCCCAAGCTCGCCCGTCCATTCTAGGAGCCCCTTTTCTGCTTGGGGCGATTCCAAATCAGCCAGCAAGTTGATCAGGGTGTAGGGTAGGCCCGAGGTGTGCTCAATCCCGGACACTTTGCTTGGAGACACATACGTTTCCCAAAGGTTCATCGGCTGACTGATTCGGTTCAATGTGAAGTAGGGAATATCCAGGAGGGCAATCACCTCGACGAGATGATCAGCAACCCTTGGCCGTTTGGCATTGGTAAGAAGGCCTCGATGTTGTAAAACCCCATGTAATCCCCTCATGAGTGGTGTCCAGATGTACAGGGAAGATATCTAGCCGTGGATCAGCGTGGGACTCAGGTTCTGTGGCTCCAGCAAACTTACGCTGACACTACATAGAAGAATTCCTGCTGAAAGAGTCGCATCCATCTCCAGTCTGTCTGGCTTGCTGAGATCGTCGAAGTAACTAGCAAGAGCTGATTGTAGATAAATGGGCGTTAGGTGCTTTGAATGTTCTTCGAGACTGGCTTGGTATGCCAAACAAGTCTGACGAAGCGACACGGAGCTATCGCAAAGAGGTAGAATCTCTGACTTTAACAGACTACCTTGCCCGGTCCGACCTGCCAGGGTCAAATGGCCATTAGACACGACTACACCCGCCAAAGTCAGCGTTGTTCCAATTGTAGAGCAGTCACCTACAGTTTTCCATGAGCTTTTTTGAAACCTCGTCGCCTGGTGGCGCCTCTAAGATTAGAGCGGAGCTGAGTTCGTACTGAAGATAGAGGACGTCGAGGTCATTGTCCGGTGAGCGACCTTGATCCGATTCCACGACGGAGCCATGACCCTCCAGTTCCGTGATGGTATCATGGTTCTCTAGGTCTGCGATGACATCATTACCCTCTAGTTCCGTGATGGTATCGTGGTTTTCCAGTTCTGTGATGGCATCGTGGGTAGTTAAGGAATTAGAGGCAATAGTAGATTCATTATGGCGAATTGATCTCTGTTGGAGGCGTGACTGGCGAACGGGATTTAAAAGAATGCCGGTTGGCGGCACATCAAGATTGGATGGGCCCCAAGTAAGACGTGTTTCGTATCCTTCGCAAGGCATCTTCGCGTCTACGCATCGTTTGCAAACGGGACGGGATTCATCGCATCTCTTGTGGCGCTTTTTGCAAGTCCAACAGCTAAAAAGTGTAAGTACTACAGGTTATAACTCCTTTGAGAGGGATCGAAGAACCATGCATACCCTCTTCGAGATCGCCGATTCATTGCTGCAAGAATGGACGATTCCTCCCGAGTCTGACGCAGAAGTGTGCTCACAACTGAAGTAAAGTAGATCCCTTGAGTCCTTATATGGAACGGACTGTAAGAGACAGCGGGCGGGACATTGCTTCAACGTCGCCTTGCTGAAGCCGGGGTTTGTTGAAAGATGAAGGTCGCAGAACACTAGTGGACAAAAGATAAGAGAGCGATGCCGGAATTACCCCGGCCTATTGTCCAGTAGAATACTGCAAATAGGACGACCCCGCTTTTGACCAGAAATTGCCATCGCCGAGACACAAGCTAAAGTAGGCCAGGAGAATCGTGAAGGATACGATGCTGTTGTCTTAGGGCGACCGATTTCATTTCGCTACAAGGTACAACCTCCCATGGCGATATTTAGCTGAAGCCAGTGCCGTCACCTGTGAGGAGTTGCCCTAGTTGTCGTCTTTCGTCTCCCAAGGCGAAAAGAATTAAGCGGCGACAACGAGATTGCTTCATCAACGGGTATTCTTGAGTTTTTGCCCTCTAAATAAATCTACACCTGCTTTTGCTTCATTTGTCCCAGAGCACCCTCTCTCATCATGAAATAAAATGACGTTACATGACTGGGATCCGCTTCGTCTTCGAGTCTGCTTTCTTCCACCAACTTGAATCCGTACTTTTCGTAGAATGGGACATTTGTCGGGTTGGTACACTCCAAGAAACACGGTGAGTCACCCACACGAAACAATACCCAGTCCATAATTCGGCCACCGACACCCAAGCCCTGCGCATCAGGCCTGACGCCAGCAACCTCGAGATAGAAGACCGAGCCAGAGCTGTACTCGCCGGTGATTCGCTGGAACGCTTCGTCATGCTTGTCAAACATCAAGGCGGTGCGCTAACAGTCCCGTTAGCTCTTTATTTGACAACGATTTCTTGTCTGTAACTGTTCGGAAGAGATGACATGCCTTTTCGTCTGCCAGGGTTTCGCTTGGTTTGTTCCAGACAATATTCCAGAAGTATCTCAGGTATGAACCCCACCACCATGGCTTCAGCCAACGACACTGTGATTGGGGCGGATGCAGGAAACAGACACCAACATTGGTCGGCGTGTCTTCCTGGGTGACCGCTTCCATTCCTATGCCCCCAAGAATATACTGTCGAACTCGAGACTCCTGCCATCTCTGCAGGGCTGGGAGTAGGCTATCCCAGCGAGGGCCAGCCGGGTCGCGATAAAGCCAGCAGATGAGAGGATCTGCAGAAAAAGAAAGACTCAGCGTCTCGGCCGCGGCCGCTACCGACTTGGAATCTTCGCGACACCTTTAGCTTTGTTCAATACCCAGAAGGAGGTTCCACGTACCGAAACCCAATGGTCGCATCCGAACCGCCAGAGGGGCTGGTGTCGTCATTGTGAAGATTCTGGAAGAACAAGCACGTCGCCGAGGTGCGCTGATGTTCAACATCGATGACTGCTCGCTCTGCGCATTCGAGGCCACACACTTTATTGAAACGGCCAAGTGCTGCCGTCGGATCCTACGGCCCAGGAACTGATCCCTGTCGATCCACATCCATTTTACCGTGTTCGAAGCCAAAGACGGATCAGTCGAAGGGCCACATTGCCGCGGCTGGGCCTTCCAAACGCGGTAAGTCTTATCTATCCGTAACCTAGACTAGTTTGCCTTTGACAGGGAGCACCGTGGCCAGGATAAACCTTGTCAATATGCTTGCATGCCAACTAGACTGCGATCTATCCTCTTTTGCAAGGCGGTGCCGCCGAGGTGCGGGGAAGCCTTAGCACATGCGTGTGTTCAACCCCCACAACAGGTTGCTTTAGTCTGTTACGTTCATGTGAGACGCTGGTGGTCTAGTGCCATACGTGGTGAACTCAACATCGTTTTAATCGAACTGGGTAGCATTATTGATACCATGACTGAGGGGGGATATTCTTTCACGGCTCTTCATTCTGATCTGAATTGTGGCTGTCCGAATTCTCCAACACGATCGTCAACCCTGTCTGATTGCAGGCATCATGGCTCAACAGGCCTACACTTCGACGGACAGCCCTGGAAACCAGCTGTACCCCCAGGTACCCCATATGCGAGCGCCGCACTTGGAGTTCGTTTATCGACTTGTGGCTCAGATGCACCCGACCGATGGGTACGATATAGAGAATGTTCAAGGCACAGGAGTTTCTCGCTCCATTGGACACATTCAGGCTGGCACCGTGAAAGGACCAGCAATCAACGGCATTGTCGTGGAGAACAGCGGAGCGGATTGGGCTGAGCGGATCCATTCCAAGAAAGTAGGGCTTCATCAACCGCACCGCGGGCTTTCATTTACTAAGACACCCAGGTTTATTACAGACTCGATGCTCGATACGCTATCCGGACTGATGACGGCCACCACGTCTTCATTCAAGCTCGCGGCCTCTTCAGAACAGGCCCTGGAGTTGAATTTGACTACGATGCAGGTGGCAAAGTGGACTTTTCACAAGACGAAGTTGAATACTTCACACAAATGACGTTTGAGGCCGAGGTGACGGGCCTTACAACTGGATGAATGGGATTGTTGCCATTGGCGCTCTGCAATGCTTCGAGCGCAATGCCATCATCGACTGCTGGCGTCTAACAAACTTCCCTGGATGTCCAGTCGAGGATGTCTACGTTGGAAAGTGATGCGCCGCATGGCCATAGGCCTTCAGGGCGTTTCTACATGAATCCATGGAATGCAGTTTGCCTAAAATGACAATGGTGTAATTCCAAGATTCAAGTAATCATACGTGTTATTTTAGCTTTACAAAACGTTCGGTTTCTGTGAGAAAAATGTTCACTGCCACTGTATACCCACTTCGAAGTACTCGAGCAACTTTTGACTCTACAGTAATCAGTCGTCGTCTGGTAATGGTTCTCCCCAGCGTCTACCCAGGCTCGGGGTTGTTTGCAGTCCTGTGTTTCATGGACAGAACATCGCAAAGACTAATCATGGCCGCCGCATGAGACGCTCCTGCGCAGAGATTAGATGCCCCTTCCTCTGTCTCTGTCGTGTGTTTGTGATTGCCGAAGTTGACCGGTTCTTTCGTGCAGATACAGTTCGTTCGGTCGTCATCGGTGTTGAAACACGGCTCCGTATTCGGATATCGCGACACTGATCTTGTCTATTGGACAACACCCATGAAGGATGCCTGGTTCCAAGTTCCAGGGTGCAGGGGTTCACTTCTCAATACTCCGTACCCCGCATTGAGAGTTGGCGGTCTTGGTTCCTATCAACACACCAATCAACTCAAGCTAGTATTATCAACGCTAACTCAACAAAGCAGTCGGAGCCGTCCTGCATATCTCGCCCCTTCAGAGATAGTGAGCCAGTGATCGAAGGCATGTTTGTTCTAGGCTTTGTCAAGATGCGCCTTCGCTAGATAAACCACCTCGGGGTCGGATACCTGTAGACTACAGATCAACCACAAGCTGCATTTAAAACATATGACAGCCCTTGACTCCAACACCAGTTTCCTTTGCACCTTCACACCACGAACAACTATCCAAGCTTCTCTACTGTCCCACAATGGCACCACGCATGAGGCCACCTCCGGTCGATTTCACAACCCCCCCTGGCACAGTCCGTCTCATCGGAGGTCTGGACATCCCCCATGAAAGCAATAATTCTAGATCACTGGGCTGATATTTGATTGCAGAGGATGGAAATGTTGAAAGGCCTAAAATATTACGACACCCAACGCCATCTGACGACCCAAATGATCCTCTGGTATTTCTTCCGACTCGGAAAATTGCCAAGTGTCACCTAACGTAGCTGCTTCTAGAACTGGACTCGTCTTCGAAAGGCTACAAATTTTGTTCCTGTCCTCGCTCTGACAGCCGTCATATTCTCACAGTAAGTTGCTCAGTCTAACAAGCTTCTCGGAACTGACATTAGGATTGAATCAAGAACTTCTTTGCCTCCAGTTTTTTGGGTTCTTTGGATCCCCGAGTTCGATTGGACATATAGTCAACTTAACAACTCACAAGCCATTGGCCTTGTCGGAACGGCCACTGGCTGCATCTTCTTCATCCCCCTCGCAATCAAGTATGGTCGTCGTCCAGTTTATATCGCATCGATTGCGGCTATTGTCGCCACTGCAGTCTGGCAAGCTCGCATGGCCAACGTTATAGACCTGTACATATCGACCTTTATCTTTGGGCTTGCTAATGCCATAAACGAAACAATCGTTCAGATGACAGTTAGTACCATAGACCCCATTTTGACAACCCGCTTACATATAAAATTTTAGGTTGCTGATTTATACTTCGTCCATGAACGTGGCACTGCCAATGGTGTCTATATGGTCATGGTTACAATTGGGGTATGTCTATCTTTGTCTCGCCAGAGTAGCCACGAGAGAAACTAATTGTTTACAGAGTTTTCTCGCTCCTATCGTCGGCGGATATATGGCAAGGAACGGTGACTGGAGACAGTGCTTCTGGGTTCTCTTCGCAATAGAGACTGTGCTGTTGATCTTTTTCTGCCTTTTCTATGAGGAAAGCAAGTACATCCCACGCATTGAGGCTCTAAGGCAGGAAAGTACCGAGCCGAGCTCGAGTTCAGTTTTGAAGAAGGATTCGGATCTTGACGACATTCCGCAGCTCGCAACCTCTCCTTCAAACACTAACAACGCCATCAACTTCGCCATTCCCTTGCTCACATGGAGAGAGCGTCTACGTCTCATCACGAAAACTGACGAGAGTCTCTTAAAGTGTGCATACAGCCCTCTCGTTACTCTATTCCGATTCCCTGCTGTTATGTTTACTGCTATTCAGTACGCATTTTGCCTATGCTGGATTTCCGCCCAAGCCTCGGTCTCCTCGATTGCGTTCGCAGCACCCCCTTACAGTTTTGGCCCCTCGGGTATTGGAAACATGAGTCTGGGAGTTTTCATAGGCTCCGTCATCGGAGCCATTTACGGTGGTATACTTTCGGATCGATCAATTCTGTGGCTCGCTCGCCGCAACTATGGTTATTTTGAGCCGGAAATGCGACTACACCTCCTTCACCTTCCGGCGATTTGCCTCGGCGGTGGCTTGATAATGTTTGGTGTAACCACCGAAAGGGTATGTATCTCTGAGTCATATTTTGGCTTGTAGTATTTACTGACCGAACAAGGGCATGCACTGGATATACCCGAGCATAGGCGGTGCTATTTTTGGATTCGGAGTTGGAAGCATTGGTGATATTGCACTTTCCGTACTCCTGGATAGCTATCAAGTGGTCAGTAATGCTCACAAATCCTCAAAATGTGTTCGTCCTGGTTAACTTCTTTTAGGTTACTGGCGAGGCCTTTGTAGCGGTCACATTTCTACGCAACTGCGTCAGCATCGGTATGTATTTCGCCCTTGTGCCGTGGATGGATGCCCAAGGGTTGCAGAATATGTTCATTGTAATGGGGTTCTGTGCCATTGCAATCGCCTTCACTCATGTTCCCTTTATTTTATGGGGGAAGAGATTCCGGGAAAAGACCTCGCCATTGTACAGAAGGATAGCGCAAGAGAAAGAGGGTTCCCGTATATAGGATTTTTTCTACAGTACATTTGGCAAATATGGTAACTAGCTAGTGCACTTGCAGGTTTATTCGCTTTGCCTTGCAAGGTCCGGTTACTTTAATTGCCTATGACAAGCCAATATGTCTTGCTCAAATGCGTACACCTTATATACGACCCACTGAAGAGTCCGCAGTCTCAGTCCACCATGTCCCAACATCATAGCCAGCCTAGCAAGTGAAAGCTCTCCCAACGGTACCAGACTTGTAGGCATCAATAATGCTTTGAACGGTCGTATAAGTACCAGCGATCGTGATGAATGATCCAAGAATGATAGTGAAGAAATGAAGTCCGCACAGTGCCATTTTTCTCTTGCTGGCTGTGTGGTTACCTCTGTCCATATAAAGACCCATACAAGCGGGAATAATAAGCTAGGGTAGGCACATAAGTAAGGGGTGGAACTAAATCTCATGAGACGCAACTTACACATGTTGGCGCACAGCAGAGAGAGCCAATGAGACCAATAAGATAGCTGAAGAAGGGAACTGCAGATGCAATTATGAATGACAAGATGGTAATGCCAATAGTTGATCCCCTATGAACCAAGTGTCAGTATAAAAACAACTTGGGTTGCATAGAGCGCAGAAATTAATATTACTCACAGCCAGGTCCCCCAGTGGGTGATGCTGTTGCTCTGCAAGTGCTCAGAGTCGCGAAGAAGGCGGACAAGAAGCTATCAATGGTCAGTGGAAGAGTTTTACAATTTGAACACACTTACGAATTTCGCAGCTAGGTGAACCCATAAGGTGGACGTCATGATGAACCCGGGAATGGAAATCCCGTAGGCAATCTTTTCAACGGTACCACCAGCACTCGCCAAAGATGGGCTCGCAACATACTGCCCGCAATAACTAAAGATTCATTAGCAATCAATACTCCACTCAAAAAGCCTTTCTGTGATAGATGCACTTACAAGTATACGACGGTACCAAAAGCGACATAACAAGCTGCCAACGCGCCTTGAGAAGAAAACAGAGCCTTTGGGAAGGCTTTGGGGACTTTCATCTCAGCGATAACGGGCATAAAGGTAGGGGTTGAACCAAAACCAGCTGTGAGAGTAAGAGATCAGTTTCATATTATACAGATGGTTCAATGATGATTGAGAGCTCACCGAAAAGGTTGATAGCAGCAGTCAAACCAGCGACGAATCCAGGGGTCCCGACAGAGATAACATCAAGATTGTACGGGCCCGTCTGTGGGGCAGCGGCTGGTCTGTCGACCTGCGTGACACCGACACTAAGGACATTATGAGCATCCAAATGATAAAGTAATGGTCGAATACCAAGGAGAGTGTGCATTGGATGACTTACACGACAACGAAAACGGCTGTGAAAATACATCCGAAGCCAATCCAGGTTAAAATGGCCAATTTGCCGAGTGTCCGAATACTAGCAACCAATGCAGTGCAAAGAGCGGCTACCATTGTCCAGACAACTGTGCAAGCTTTGCCGTTGGCAAGAATCTTAAGTCCCTGTGCCAACCCAATGAAGCCGGAGCCGGTAGCCAAGCTGGTTTGTATCAGTCAGATGAGCAATCTTTGGGTTTTTGGAAGCGGATGGATTTGGACTCACATCCAGGTTAGCAGAAATAATGCACCAGCAACCTCGCGGGCAACCGGGCCGCCCATTACAGCAGCTGCGTCGGCAATATTGTGAACCCCACGGTATTTCATGCGGAAGGCATACATGATATAGGCGTAATCTGGGGAAAAGCAACTTGTTTAGTGAGTGTAACAAAGTGTGATTACTCTGCGTACTTACAGGTTGTCATGGATCCCCAGCAAATGAGAAGAATGATGCCTGGTCCGTAACCAACGACACTAAAAGCAGAGGGAATTGCCAGAACTCCAGTCGCAAAGCAGAGTTTCATCAGAATGATGCCTGCTCGAATCCTGCAGAGATTTTTATATGAGTAAATTTGCTTCAAATAGAACAATCCTGCAAACAGGGGATTGTTGCCTTACCACCCGAGAGTGCGGAAGTCGGTTTGACCGGGGAGACTTGTGAAGACTTCATTGTCCTCGAGCGTCTCCGTTTTGGAGTCCAGGTCTGTAACATTGGCGTTACGATCAGCCTCGGCTTCGATCTTCTCGGCAGCGTCCTGGCTCGGATTGGACTCGTAGGCATGCATGATCAGTCGATATTGGATGAACCGTGGGTGTGTTGGATGGATTAGGAGGAGGCCAAGGTCAATTCAGGTTGATGGCCGGTGCCTGGTTATATAATGCTGGCAGGTTCGTCGCTGATCTCCGCTGATCCAGACGGAAATATCGTGGTGCCGGGCATGAATCGAGACCGGCACTAGCCCGGTCTATCAGAGCCCCTTGAGCTGGAGCAGATAGAGACCAAGCGTGACCATTCCCCAAAACTCGATAACTACGGGCCAGCCTCGATCCAGCTTAAGACGGTGGGCTCATCTGCCACATGGGCCAATAACGAAGCCATGTCTCTATCGGCCAAGGCCCACTCTCGCCCAGATCCGACACACGCGGATTCCCGATGCGAGGTACCAGGACATTATCTCGCCAGACGACAACATTAGTGGCGACTGGGAGCTTCCCCCATCTCAGCACCGAGCCTTCGACTCCAGAGGATGATTGGCCAAGATCAGCTCGTAACAATCGCCCTCGCGAGCCGTCGTCCCAGGCGTTCCCCTCACACCTCACCCCGCAAAGATCCCCAGACCTGGCCAAACCCTGGTCGATGCGTATCAGTGGGGAAATACTTGGCACGCGTGAAGCCGACGCGAGCGGATTTCCGACTTGAACAGATTGGCCGCCACCTGATGGATGTCCGTAGTCCCTGCGGTCCCCGACACGTGTAATTATCCTTTCAGGAGGTGCTAAGACTTGTTCGAGTCACTCCTTAATGTCATTGCCATAGTCTACCTATCTGCCGATAAAGTGGCTAAGCCAGGCAAGCTACTTGGTCTGGTCTGGTCTGGTCTGGTCCGGTCCGCTCACGTTGTTGGGTCAGTGGGCGGACCTAGCAAAAGGTTGTAAAACGGGGTTCCCACGGGGGATGCAAAGTGCCGTGCTGCAGATATTCCCCATACTCTCCATCTATACTCCATGTTGGTCCCAGCTTGCCGCTTCCCAGCCCTGGCAAAGTCCCATACAAAAACATGCTTCTCCATAAAATTTGTAACTTTGCTTGCTACTTGTTGTGTTCTACAGGATTCAGTTCCCGCCAAGACCCCTAACAACGTATTCAACCCCTGCTACATTGACCTTCTGGCCTACAACCCTGTCTCTCCCCTCCACCTCGAACTCCTCCAAGGCCTGGGTTACGTGCGGGAGCTTCTGAACATCCCCTGATTCAAATGATACTCTCCAGTTCTCCTCCAAAACTTCCTTCCGTGCGGCAAAGGCCCCATCCCAGCTCTTCCTAATGGCCAAGTAAACACTCCCAACCTTTCCAACAAACGTAGTTTCATCACTGCTCTGAAGGATCCAGGACGGATCATTCGACGATGTCGGCGTAGTTACATCTCGCCAGACCTCTTCGTACGCAGTCATGGCGCCGTTTTTGTGAGGGCACGGCGTAGTCCCCACTTCGAGATCGTCGCCATTGTCCATCTTGACGAAATGAGCCTCATCCGGTATGGTGAGGCCTAGGGAGTCGATGATGTGTGTCCATCGACAGGTCACTGTGAGAGGTGGTCAGGTAGTCGTTCGTGTAGTCAAAGAATCCGGGTTGTGGAATTAAAGAGCGGCATACATGGCTTCTGCTTCAAAATTATTCGCTCGCCGGCCCGGCTCCATTGAATTGTCGAGGTTTCCTTGGTCACCCGCAAATCGATGAAGAAGCCTCCGACGTTGAGCGCGACTGTTTCCGTGTCCTCATATGCTGGGTCGGGCAGCCAGCGGATGCTAACGCGTTGGAGGGTTTGGGATTGCATCGTCTCTCGTTCGTTTGCAGCGGATAACTTGGCGATAAGAGATGGGCACTCAGTTCAGCGGTTGCTCTCAGGTTTATACTTCAGTCAAGTCCGCAAGAAAAGGTACATTGGAACCCCACCCAAGGATGGAATCCAATTGAATCCATTTCAGTGAGGAGAGCAAGTGACATCATGCGCACGCTCAAAACGACAAGGCCCAGGGCCTAGGATAAATCGCTCCACTGCTCAGTATTCTGCTCTCGCCATGGGCTACGGTTGACAGCCACCACCCACTATTCATGAATCATGATCATGTGTAAACAAATAATTGAGTGGCTTTGGGCTTATCCTCAATGTGGACGCTAGGCATCTCGGAAATCCGCGACACTCGGATATGTGCGGGACTCCACCGGCAGGTCCGGCACCGCCTGATATGGACACCAACAGTCGTTGACCCTAGTTCAAGTACTCAAGATTCCTGGATGCCCATGGGATGATTGGAAGTTGGCCTCCAGCATCTCTTCAGCATTCGTCCCAACAAACAAAGCCCCTCTTTTTTGAAACATGATGGCAGCTGTCAACATCGTTGAAGCGACAATCGATGACCTCCAGGTTGCCTTGTCTTCAGGCACCCTGACGAGTGTGGAGCTCGTCGCCCACTACCTCCGCCGCATCTCTCGGTATGATTGTCGCGGCATCACGCTGAACTCCATACCAATCCTCAACCAACATGTCTTTGACGATGCTGCCGCTTCCGACGACCGTCGGGCCTCTGGTAGCCCGGTCCGTCGGTTAGAAGGCATCCCATACACCGTCAAGGACAGCTACAAAGTCAAGGGCATGACCGCGGCCAGTGGATCCCCAGCCTTCAAGGACCTGGTGGCTACCGGGGACGCCTTCACGGTCAGCGCAATACGAGCCGAAGGAGGGGTGTTGATCGGACGGACAAACATGCCGCCAATGGCATATGGAGGCATGCAGCGAGGTATCTATGGGCGGGCCGAGAGCCCCTACAACCCAGAGTACCTTGCCGCCGCGTTTGTTTCTGGCTCATCAAACGGATCTGCCGCTTCAACAGCTGCGTCTCTGGCCGCCTTCGGAATGGGCGAGGAAACCGTTTCCTCGGGGCGCTCGCCAGCTTCGAATAACTCACTCGTGGCATACACGCCATCAAGGGGCTTCATCTCTATCCGTGGCAATTGGCCGCTTTATCCAACCTGCGACGTGGTTGTCCCGCACACACGAACCATGCAGGACATGCTCTTGCTGCTCGAAGTCATCACGGCCGAAGATCCCTCCACCACAGGTGACTTCTGGCGCGACCAGCCCTTCATACCACTTCCCAAACCGTGGGGGGGCTCACCGCGAGACACTACTTTCCGTGATATTTCCCTGTCGACGACGCTAAAGGGCCTTCGATTTGCAGTTCCGGCCATGTACATCGGCGGTTCTGCCCCGAAAGGTGCTGCGGCTGTTACGACGAGCCCAGAGGTCATCAAGCTCTGGGACCAAGCCAAAAAGCAGCTCGAATCACTCGGCGCCGAGGTCATCGTTGTTCCCGATTTTCCTGTAGTCACTGCATATGAAAACCCAGAACTCATCCCTGAAGGGTCAACACGGCTGCCCGCAAACTGGCACTGGACAGAGCGAGGACCGTTAGTTGCACACGGGTGGGATCAGTTTCTACGGGACAATCAAGATACGAAAATCCCCGACCTGACCAGCGTGGATGAGTTCAACATTTATCCCCAGAGCATGCGTACTGAAGCTGAACTGAGGCACTTGCCTGCCAACAATGCCATTCATTGGGGTCGTCTGGCTGCCTACGTTCGCGACTCTTCCATTTACCAGACGAAGAACCTAGGTTCTGCTCTCGAGGCCCTCGAGGGCCTGCGCAAGAAACTCCTCGATGACTACCTCGACTACTCCAACTGCGACTGTTTTGTATTCCCGGCGGCTGGAGACGTCGGGGCCGCAGATGCTGATGTTGACCACGTCAGCGCTGCGCATGCATGGCAAAACGGCGTCTTCTACAGTAACGGAAATAGGGCACTGCGTCATCTGGGCGTCCCCTCAGTGACAGTGCCAATGGGCATTATTGCCGATAAGCAGATGCCAATGGGCCTTACATTTGCCGGTCGAGCGTACGAAGATACAAACATTTTGAAGTGGGCGCATGCCTTCGAGAAGCAGACAAAGATGCGCGCTGTTCCAGCCCACACTCCGAGCTTGGAGTCAGACAAAATTGGATTGATGCAAGTTGATTGTGCTACAAAGGCAAGCCGGCCGTTGCTATCTATCGAGCAATGCACCGCCAGCTATTTCGACGATTCTGGCCGCCTTCGAATTGACGTCGTGGGAAGTGTCCGGGTTCATCTTGACACGATCTTGCCCGGCAAAGAACCTATCGTTAACATCACAGTAGATGGCGAGGATGTACCACATGAACAAATCAGCATTAGTGCCAAGTCAGATGGGTTGCCTGGTCAAATCGCTTATCAGTTCAGAGGATGGGCAACGGCATCTAAGCCGGTGGACAAAGATGAAAGAGAGAAGACGATGGCTCCTGTTGCTCGTGACAAGTGTATGATTGTCATTCTTGCAAGGTCCGCTCATGGAGGATATCCAACCGGTCATCTGGCTTTGGTTTGATTGGGGGCAATGCTGGAGCCACTTCAAATAGTGCTAGGACCTGTTTGAAGCAGGGGTTCAAAGGCCCTAATCGGAACATTAAGTATTAGGACCTAGACAGATCCTATCTTCAATCAGCTAGCCTTCAATCAATTAATCTTCATACTCGTCATTCCGCTGAGTCGCCTCTAGTTTGAACTGTTCCAGTAGCACAGATCAATAGCTGACTTCAACGTCAATGATCTTCAGGGTCGCATGGCAAGACAGTCACCTTTCAGTACACTTTCAAAAAAGACAGCAGGTTAAATAAAACTATGGTAAAATCCAATTGTACTCATCGAAAACAAAATCGGATAATGATTGAGGCTCCAACCGTCGAGGTGAGTCTTTTTGCAAATGACACCCTTTAACAGAGGAGAGTTTTCTCTTTACATGTCATAACAGGTATTGTTTCGTTCTATTCACTGAAATCTAAGCCCCTAGGTTCACATGTATGGCCTTCGATTGCGTGTAAGCATCCAAAGCGTATTGGCCCAGCTCTCGGCCCATGCCCGACGATTTGCATCCTCCAAAGGGAATACCAAAGTGTGCATCTCCAGATGAGTTAATGAAGACCATACCAGCTTGAAGTTTCCGCGCTACCTTGTGCGCTTTACCAATTTTTTCAGTGAAAACGGCGGCGGAAAGTCCGTAGCAGGTATCGTTTGCTTTGGCAACGACCTCTTCAACCGTGCTGAACTTGGAGATGACGACTACAGGACCAAAGATTTCTTCCCGAACAATCTTCATATCCTCAGTGGTCTAGAAGAAAAATCAGCTCTTGATTCAAAATTAACACAGTGGACAACATTGCATAAACTCACGTCCGCAAAGACAGTTGGTTCAATAAAGTATCCCTTGTCTCCATGCTTGGCGCCACCATGCAGAAGCCTCGCTCCACTCTTCTTGCCTTCATCAATGTACGACAGAATCTTCTCGTACTGGAGCTTCGAAATCTGGGGTCCTTGCCAAGTCTGATCGTGGAAAGGATCGCCGAGTTTATGGTGCTCTTTCGTAACCTCGACAAACCTCTTTAGAAATGCTTCATAGATGGCCTCATGAACGTAGATCCTCGATGTAGAGATGCAGACCTTTTAGCTCGCTGGTCAGTCTTTGCTAGTAGAATCGCTTCAATTTGTGGGATCTCACCTGCCCCTGATT
This sequence comes from Neonectria neomacrospora, assembly GCA_013756995.1. NCBI lineage: Eukaryota > Fungi > Ascomycota > Sordariomycetes > Hypocreales > Nectriaceae > Neonectria > Neonectria neomacrospora. The sequence continues at coordinate 70,745 of JABSTB010001002.1, read as the reverse complement.
GCCCATGATTCCGACATGGCTCCACTTGACGGCCTGCTCGAAATCGGCATCGTCAAAGACAATACAAGGGTTTTTACCTCCACACTCCAATGTAATATTCTTAAGGTTAGTAGCCGCAGACTTCATGATAGCGCGGCCGGTAGCAGTACTCCCAGTGAAGGCAATCTTGTCCACATCCAAATGTTCCGCTAGGGCCTTTCCTGTAATAGAACCCATCCCTGGGATGATATTCACAACACCAGGAGGTAGGCCGGCCTCGATCACCAGCTTGCCGAAATACAAGGCTGAGAGAGGTGTCTGCTCTGCAGGTTTAAGAACCACAGTATTACCACAAGCTAGGGCAGGGGCGACCTTCCAGGCTAGCATCATGAATGGGAAGTTCCTAGGGCAATATTAGCGTGAAACGATCCCTCCGTCTCGTCAGAGCTTTGCTTGCAAGTGGGATATAGCCTTACCATGGAATGATCTGCCCGCAAACTCCCAAGGGCTCTTGTAATACGTATGCTAGTTTCGCTGGGGAAGTCTCGATGGTACGGCCAGTAATCTTGTCGGCAGCACCAGCGAAATACTTGAACACATTGTAGGAAGAAGCAATATCAAGCTCCAACGCATCAACATACGTCTTCATGAGCCACGAAAGTCAGTCAAATGCCCAGGACCCAGCTAGCTCCCGGGGGTCATACCTTGCCGTTGTCAAAGGCGTCAATGCTTGCAATCAGCTTTCGATCCCGGTCAATCAGCTGAGAGATCTTGTAGAGGAAGTTCCCACGCTCAACTGCAGCCAGCTCTAACCACTCGCCCTCAAAAGCCTTGCGAGCAGCATTGACGGCGGTGTTAACATCCGTGTCTGAAGCTCCTTGGAGGGTGATAATCTCCTCGTCGTTCCTGCAATGAAACGTGTTAGATCCGCTCGATCAGAAGAGTGACAAAGGGCAGTTTTTGCTCACGTGGGGTTGAGAACGGAGAACTTGGCTCCAGAGCCAGGCACAAACTCATTGTCAATAAAGAGACCGGTGGGCTGTTCGTACTTGAGCCCGTTGGGCAGGGTAAACTGAACACTAGATGACATGGCTTCCAAGTTTCTGTCCTCGCCAATAAGGCTTTGTTGCTTCCAGTTTGCTAGTACCTCCTTCAAGCTCCAGGCATTATCAGGGCACCTTGGCCACCTTTTATCTTCCTCGATTGATCCCAGATGGGTCGGGCTCGGCCGCGACCCCGGTAGTTCTAAGGAGCTCACCTGGTAGGCTTCGCGCCGTCTTCCCCTGAGGCTCACTAATTTGAACTCCACCGTCTAGAACATCGTGCAAGTATCTTCAACATTCTAACCTAAGCTGGATACGCGTTATCGGAGACCCACCCGGAGATCCGCGACACTCGGAAATGCGCGCCAAATCACAAACCTAGCCGAGGAGCCAAGGCCCATCACGGAAGACGCTCCAGTCAAGCACAAAGAGTGACATTCTACCGAGCGTGATCTTTCCATATGTGCCTAGCCAGACCCCTGCTGGTCTATTAGTCTGTGTGGTGGGAGCCGATCAAACTTTTTCAATCGTCACACTCCTATCCCTTTGACTGTCGTAAGGCAACACCTACGTACCGCGCCCCACATGACCCCCGCTAAGGCCGAGGTACATAGAGTGACTTTAAGCATCAGCGAAATCAACCCCGCCCAATTCATCATACAATTCATTCTGTGCACTCTCATGGATTCCCAACAGTCCTCCAGCCAAGCAGTCAATGCATATGATGACAATAGCTTCATTCGTATTGATGACAGCCGCCGCGAGCAGCCGGCTGATAACACCTGCCGGCCGATATATGATCCGGTCTGGCATTGCGGTTATAACTTTAAGCTGATGGACCTTCCCAGCTGGGTCTTCGAGATAACAGCCCTGCCCCCAGAGCCGCTGTTGCTTTTCTAGCAATTCCTACCTCTTTCCTTAGTGGAAAGCTGGGTCTGCTATACTAATAGCTAGGTTAGTCACCGGCTTGAGTAGCATGAAGCTGGCACCTGCAGATTGAAGCCGCAGTCTTAGCTGTTGGCTTGGAAGCTGACCTCTATTATAGAAATCTACATATAGCTTGTGATCTTGATATATATGAGAATATATAGGGAGCCGCAGATTGAGGATTATTAGAAGGTTTCTAGATCTAAGGACCAATGCCCTATTCATCTAGTAGTCAAATAGATGCCTTATAACCGCTTCCAGCTATTATCTCAGCATCTTCACATCTATGACTTTATAACTATTAATCAGGACCCTAATACAAGCTTCTACGGCTGCACCTTTATCTAGGTTAAGGCGTAGTCTAACCACATATAGTATATATCTACTGTTTTCTACATACCGGGCACATCTATCGCTGTAGATGAGTGCATAGTCCGCTTTCTTAGAAGGTCCCTAGAGATAACGACTGTCCCTTCGAAGCCAATTCCTATAGGGTTTAAAGTCTGGGCTGTAGCCCAACGAGGCTATTTCCTGCGGTAGATTTAGCACAGGCCGGGCCGGAAGTTCAGGCCCGTAGGGATCCGGCTGGCCTACTGGCGGCTGCCGTCACAGCTGCGGCGGATGCAGCAGGGCCGGCAGCTACGGGAGAGGAATATGATCCATCTGAACCCGACCCAAGCTGTAGTTGTTGCCCTAGTAAATCTGCTGCCGGAGTCTACATACTACGTATTTCTCGATAACCTATTCTCTTCCTGCGACCTCTTCCGCCGGCTCTGGCAATGTGGCCACGGAGCCACCGGCACAGCCCGCAGGAACTGTGGCATCTACAAGCCCCTTATCAAGCTCAAAAATACGGATAACATAGCTGCCGGCAGCCTCAAATTCAATGTCATCAAAGCTATCCCTACAGCTGACAATCAGGTCAATCAGGTTGCTTAGAAAGACAATGCCCTTATGTTATTCCTGTCAACTGTGTTCAGGGGCAATGAAAGACTGGACTGCAAGAGGAAAAGACCGACAACAGATAAAATACAAGCACGGCCAATACAGCGTTTTTTTGGTGATGAGCCCGTTAAGCTGATTTCTATCCCATCTATCGCTGCTATCTACAATGAAGAGATAAACGCTGTAGATCGCGGTGATCAGATGTGAGCGTATTGGGGCCTTGACCGCCGTATACGCAGGGGCGGCTGGAAGGCCCTAGCTTGGGACTTTCTGCTAGAAATAGCCCTCGTCAACAGCTTTATCTTACAGCAACGGGGGCAGCCGCAGTAGAAGCCGGAGGCGTCACAAGGCAGTTGGCGGCAACGCCTTGTCAATGACCTTATTGCAACGTATGTATCTAACAGTCAGTCACGACAGAGGTTTCAGACTGGGGACGAATTTACGCCTGTCTTACAGCACAATTGGGTCCGGAATAAGAATCCCTTAGCTTGTTAAGCTTGTAAAGGAATACGGCTTGGAGAGGGGCGGCGGCAGCCGTTGCGGGCAGTCAGCGGCAATGGAGGCCGGCGATTGAAGAAGTCGCGATATCGCTGTCAGCAGTGTGATGTAGCTCTATGTAGAGCGGGAGATTGCTAGGACTTCTATCACCATATAAAATAGGTGGGGTTGAATGTACCTTTGATTTGCTTTACTCTGGTTGGCTAGACCCCCCTGCTCGTGGCCTTACGACAGTCAAAGGGATATGTTTCTAATTGCCACCACCGTAAACGTTGCCTCTGTGTGATCGTCAGTTGACTAAATTGATAACGATTTTATTCAGGTCATCCGAGCTCATGAATGGAACAACGATGCATGTAGTCAGAAATTGGAGTAGGTTTATGTGGCGAAGGACATCTTGTTTTTTTTAAACGAAAAGAAAAGAAAAGAAAGCCCAATAATTAACGTGAGAAGTCTCATTTCAATACATCCTACACGTCAACTACATTAAGGATCAGGCAATCAAAGACCGTAAAAGCTCTAGGGGTTCAGTTCAACCGAGGATTCCATGCCAACAACTTACACATCAAACTTCAACTAGTCATAACTATAGGGTGGCCTGCCCGTCTGTTGATCTTGCTTGTAAGATGTCTGCTACCGCGACCGGCACGTGACTTCGTGACGGACCGCTTCAACACCGTCACGTGCTCCTTTAGCTCCAGGGCGATCAACTACTCCACGCTTTTAACGTTGCTCTCCCCGCGCCTGGATCGGCCAGCAACCACGTCAGCTGTACGATCAAAACCCATAGAGCTCATACTACAGTCCTTCGCATCACACTCAAATAACAGCCCCTAGCATGGAGCCCAGGCCTAGGGCAAAAAGGCACAGGACAACCCCGGCATGCGCAAGGTGTTACAAATTCAAACAAAAGGCAAGGCAAAAACCACCACCACCATCCCTCCCCCTTGAGTATTTCTAATCCTCGTGTGAAGTGCGATAGGGGAACCCCAAAATGTCTCCGGTGTGTGACAGCTGGCGTAGAATGCACCGCGATTAATCGACAGACCTCTAGCGAAGTCCCGCGAAGGTAACTAGTCAACGGGACTACCAGCCATCCTGACAGTAAGCTAACAACTCACAGCCCTGTGCAATATCTTGAACAGCGCTTAGCCGAGCTCGAGCGCAACAATCCTGAGAAAAGGCGTGAAGGGGCTGAAAAACTCCCTCACGATCTCAAGAGCTCCGATCACCAGCATGAACAAATTCTTGATATTGCAGCCACATCCATCACGAAGCACATGACTGCTAGCCTTTTCGACTCTCACCCGGTGTTGCAGCACCGATCGAAGCTTCTCTATCCCTCAGAACGACCTCCCCTGAAAATCCCCATCCAGGGTATCTATCATGACACTCACACAAGGACTGCCGGACAAGAGTACGGGACTCAGTTCTCACACTTCAATGCCCGGAAGATGCCTCTTGATGTGGCAGCACGCCTGTTTGACAACTATAAGGACAACATCCTGCCACGATTCCCTTGTTTCATGGAAGCAGAGCTTTCAGACCGGTTTCGCCAATTTTATAATGAACCATGTGATGACGATATACGATCAAGCACGACTGGCTTTGTTGTAACCACCATCCTAGCTATCAGTTCCCTCTCTTCCAAACGACATGACTTTCGAAAGGTTGCGGCCTTGAGCGAGTCTCTACATGCTGACGCAATGCGACATGTAGATTTTCTCAGGGATGCGTCGATAACATCGCTGCAATGCCTCCTTCTCCTCGTCCAGTTGGCTCTGCTGCTACCGCACACCGGGAATCTCTGGTACCTGAGCGGGGAAGCTATGCGTATGGCTGTTAGCCTTGGACTGCATCAGGAACCAGAGACGACGATTGTCTCCGGTCCCGTACATGGCGAGATTCGCAGGCGGCTGTTTTGGGTGGTTAGTCGCCGGTATCTGTGTTATATGTTGGAGTTTAACCTGCTAATCCGGAGAAGACTTATCAGCTCGACCGGACCGTTGCAATAGCTGCCGGATGCCCCATCGCTCTCAGTGATGAACACATTACAACACAACTGCCCTTTAATGGTGGCCCTCCTCACGCGAATTTTGATGAACATATGCCGGGGATTTCACACGCACACAAGGAGAAACAATTCTTGATCCAAACCCATGTCTGCCTTATTCAATCCGAAATCCATGCCGTGCAGTTCTTCGACCACCCCATCCCGGATCATGTGGCCGACTATGATACTTGGGTTTACAAAACAGAAATATCAGTCCGGAACCTGGTTGAACAGGTCAGAGCAGATGGTGTCACTACACCCTGGCTAGTTTCTGCAGCTCACCAATGCCAAGTGTTACTTCACCGACCCTGCTCCAGAAATATTGCTGTATCGGAGTCGTCACTTGCAGCAGCAGCAGTCGCATCCATCAACCTCATCAACACGTCGCTGGAGTCAGTCATCGCCGGCGGCTTCGTTATCGTCTTTGAGCTCGCGAACAGCGCTTTTCAGGCGGGAATGGTTCTCCTCTATGCGCTGAGGAACCATACAAGTGAACTCCAGCAAGCATCCCTCACTAAACATTCGCAAAATGCTTTGGAGGATCTCGGAAAACTTTTCGTGAGTAACTGCTACGGCACATGGAATGACCAAACCAAAACTTAACGGAATTGCTCTAGGATGCGCTGTCTAGAAGATGGCCTGTATTGTCAGACACTAAGCACTACCTCAAGGAGCTTATAGATACAAACCTTCGAAACCCAGTCGGTAATTATGGAACCGAATATGACATGAATGTTCTTGAGGAGCTCGATTGTTTGGTTACTCAGCGCCGAATTCACAGCATATATCACAGAAACATACCTCTTCCAACCCTATTCAAGGGTACTCCGAGATCTGATGCATCGGCTCAGATCAGCCCTGGGTTCCTGGATGATGAAACTTGGTGGCGGGATTTTATCAATGAAGACTTCGACATGAATGACCATACTTTGCCATCCAACGCCACGGTGCCTACCCCAGTCTTGGAGACTCATAAGGTCACACCAAAAGCCTCAGAGCCTCCAGGCTGGAGTCTTCATTCCTTCAATCCAGGAACGACTCTCGACAAAATACTTCATGCTCTTCCTGCTTGTAGCTTTTGCCGAGACCGACGAATTAAATGTCACCAGCGGCTTCCTGCTTGCAAGGAATGTCATCGAACCTCCCGCGAATGCATGTTTTTCGATCCAATCCTATCAGAGAATGTCCCCTTGAGGTACGTCCACCTAGGTATTTAGCCTAGCGAAGCCTCAGCACAATGGCTGATACAATTATCCATAGGCGCATATGTTCTCTTGTTGACAAGATAAGGAGTCTCGAGGAACGAAACCTATCATCCTATGTGGTCACGTCACAAAAGTCATCACTCTTTGACTGTCCACCCCAAACGCTCTCTGCGCGGGCAATTTTAGCACCCATAGCATGTGTCACAGATCAACCAGCGACTCGACTGCACTACCAAGCGGGACCTGCCCCCAACACCTGTTTCTTTGGACCGTGGAGCTCTTTGGGTTTCCTGACGGCTCTCATGAAGCGGAAACCTGGTTGGAACAGTACTCGGAGTATCCAAGCGGCGTTTGAATGGGCCGAACCCGTATCAATCGACGTCATGGCCCCTGAAATTGGCCGACCGCCGATCTCGGTAGCATCGGCTCTGTTCAGTCTGTTTTCAACGTCCGCCAATGCGTTCTTTCCGATCCTGGACGCCTCCTTACTTGAAGAAGTACTATCTCAGTGCTACGACACTGATCACGATTCCAGGTTTGGCCATACTCAAGAGCTCTTTTACTTAGTTCTTGCCATTGCAACCATCATTGCAAAAAGAAACGAACCTATCCTGTCTGCCTGGTCAAGGGCATACTTCGATAAGGCAACAATGCTGCTTGATACAACCTGCGACCACTCGTCTAGACATGCCAATATCTCATTGCTTCAAAGAACGCTTCTGATATGCATTTATCTCCTACTTAGCCCCAAGTCGGGAGATATCTGGCGACACCTTGGATTTGCTATACGTCTCTTTTTCGACCTGTCGCATCGTCCATCTATGGACGAAGACGAGGATCACTCTCTGTTCTGTACGCTTACGCGGACACTTTATTGTCTTGAGAGGTATTGGTCATATTCACTGCTTCGTTCAAGGCTAATCTCATTCGTATCAGCCAAGTTTCCATTGCTTTTGGTCGACCAAGCCTACTCATTATCGGCGATACTCTCCGCGACGTTAGTAAAGTCTGAATATCCTCTCAGGACGAAGGGCAGCCTAACAACACACAGGAACTCACTGCAAGCTCTACTGAGACCTTTGAAGAACACATCTCCATATTCTTCTACCTCATTTCGTTTCACAAGTTGCAAATCCATAGTGCGTTACTACGACACGATTTGGACATGCAAATGTCAGCCCAGGAACAATCTCGCGCAAACGACTGTCAAGAACATCGACGCAGACTCGATGAATGGTTCGTACGTTGGAAAGACCTATTGTCATCAATGAATGGCAGCAAAGATACATGTGAACTGGCCTCATGGGGCGAGCTCAACTATTACCAAGGGCTTTTCATGATTTCTCAGCTTTGGCCAACCCCTGGGGGTCAGCCAGTAGGTATTTGTGATAAAATCTCCAAGGCATGTACCCAACTAGCCCAATACCAACAACTCTCCGCATATCCTAGGTTGGTCACTGGTGGGCAACAACTCCGTCATATTTTTCCAATGAACTGGACTACGAGTCACCTTATTTTCCAAGTCGGGTTGAACGTTTTCAGCGAGGAAATAACGAGTCCTGATCAGAAGCATAGAGAAGCTACGTCACTAATGCGATGCCTATCGTTATTGTCATTACTTGAAACAGACCCGGCCAACCTCTTAACCGGCCAACCAGCCCTTTTACAAGAGCTTTATGAGATGAGAAAGTGAGCGGCATGCAATACCTAATGGAATTCGAGGACCTGGATGGTATTTAAAGCGGAAACGGAAGGACTGTTTTTTCTTTTTGGCTGATGGCGGTTCTCCTACTCAAATTTCATCTGGGCTCCAGGTATGCTACAGAGACATTCACTCTCCGGACATCTTACCTAGATGCAGGTACTATTGGCCCTAAACCGATGAAGATAAGTGTGTGCTTGGCTCATATTTCCCCTAACCATCGAGCAAGTGGCGTTTGTTGAGAGCGAGATTTGCGGTGCTGGACTTAAAATGTTGATTTAGCCTCCACCCATCGCCCATCAATACCAATTCACGAGACCAGTAGTCTATTCACGTTTCATGCTATTTTTAGGTGGCTTTCTACGAGACTTATACCTCGGGCGTTCCGCACACTCAACAGCATACACCCAAGTTACCACAGAAACGGAAGGATCACATGGGGCGCCGCTTGAGATGGTCTCAAGGTCGCCTAATCGTATTCCTTGCATGTGCACAAGACACCACTCACCAATAGTGACTGGCCAGGCGCATGACAACAATGAAGCTGCCTCACTGTCATTCCATTTTTGTGGCTAGCTGAGCCGGGAATGTCCTCAAGCTAGTTTGTGAGTTGGCGGGGTCCACTCTTGTAGTGGTTCAGGTTTATTGTCGGTGATTGCCAGTCAGGGATGTTGTCGGCGATTACTTCACGCTACGGGCTTTAAATATCTAACGCCTTTATTCGCTGGCATCCTTGCAATTGACCCGCTTGATTGCATCGTAAGAAAGTCGAAAGAAAGACACAACCGACGGACGGACTGAGGCCTACAGAGTCGCCAAAGCCAAAAGCCGATCAAGCCCTTTAAAGGCCACGAACCCACGCCTTTGGTTGTGCTCACTCCTTATCACTTTCCAACTATTCTGTGCTCACTCACTCCCTTTACGTGCAAGCAAGAATAGCGAGAACGCAAAATGCTCGTCTCACTCCTCTTCTGCTCCCTTCTCTGGGTCTCTACTTCCTCGGCTATCCCCTACGGAGCGACTTGCGATTGCACTGGCACGCGGAATGGCGGATCTACTGCGGCACCTTACGTTTGCCGTGACTCCCGTCTCGGACCTAAAATCCTCCCGCGAAAGTTGCCTCTTGGTACACTCATATCAGACTACGACCGCTTTGAAGGGCTAACTCCGGGTGAATTTCTCGAAGCATGGACGGACAATAAGGGCGACTACTTGTATCCGCCCCAGAACGGGTTTCAACTTGATCAACATGGCAATGCTATCAATGGAACTATGATACTACAAACGGGGACGTTTGTGGACCGATTCGGAAGCGAGTATGGTAAGTCCGGGTGTTCAGTTTCGAATGCCTGAGGGCAAACAATCGCTCACATGTATTCTCACAGGGTCGTTCGTATCTGCTGCAGCTGCCCCCTACTCACAGAGGGCGCTCCCCCCTTCTAACCTCGATACAAACCCAGCTTCACCAGACTTTCCTTATAACTACCACGTCTACCAAGTAATTAAGCCTCTTACTGTGGTGGGAGGACCTATCGCGCCTTGGTTCGGTCAGCCTGGACTCGGCGCACAGTTTTACACCGGCGGAGTGGGGAACATTATGACCTTGATTGAGAAGGGCTTCTTAAGAAGAGAGGATGCAGGCGTTTTGATAGCTAAGAAAGGGAAGGGATGTTTTTAATGCGCCCTTTGTGACATCTTGCTGAATTGCATGAAGTGCTGATCATTACTTAATTTATTTCAATCATTTGCCTCCCATCGCGCCGGTGGTTCCTCTAGTATAATGAGATGGGATTCTGGAAGGGTTCTGGGCTTTGCGACTTGAGCCTATGCTACTTATTATGTATGCCCCTAGACTCTCTATAGCTTGGCCCTGGACTCAATTCTGGTTCACTCACTTGATACAATTAACTACCCTAGAGTGTCACTGAACGTTCTGAGTTCTGAGTAATAGGCTAAGTCACGTGGGTATCACTTGAAGCGTGCTAGGTTAGACCGCTCTCTGCCCCCGTTCTTTATATGGAGCCTCCGATTTGAAAACTTTGCGTCCAGCAAAAGTTACACACATACGAAGCTATATACGATAACCCCCCCAGCCACTCAGTATTATTCAAACTCACACTGCTTCTAAGTGGAGCCCTTGCTTAAGTTGCATTGATGGTAACACTGACCCGTCGAACGAGAATTCAACGCAGCTAACAAAATCAAAGGAGGTGCACCCGTTTAATCAAGAAGGCTTTAATGAGGCCACTAAAGAGGAAAACATAGGAGAGATTAAGGGGATTAGCCAAGAGATTCACTGGAGAAATTGTGACCGTGCATATCAAAAGAAAACCGGAGGGGTGTGGTTTGGCATGCTAAAAGCAGGAGGGTGGGTAAAAGTCTTGCCAGGTAATTCTGTTTATTTTGTCAGAGGGATGAATGGTGAAGTAAGAACGGACGTTCAACTCCGTGATTAGTTCCTATTAAAGAGAAGTAGTATATGATTACTAGGTCTATTAAGGACATGAAGCGGTTGTTCACTGCTTCCCATTGCGGAACACTATATCGCCTTGTTACAAGTGAGTCTTGTTTCCGTAGAGGCCTAGGCCCTAGTCGCTAAATCGTCTGTCGCGTTTCCATCTACTCGTGAATGAAAATTACCATTGCAGTTACTAAGCTTTAGTTAAAAATGCTTGACTAGAACTAATTACGTGGCTTAATGCTGAGGGAATACCTAGATTTGTGATTCGTCATGTCCAAGGTTTCTTACACTTTGCACTTGGATGAGAAACCTAGGTCGTTCCCTTTCATAGTGTGATGAAGTTCTGAGCTGCAACACGCACGCTGACCAACAGCCGAGAAATTTCAGTTAATAAGCTTGCCGACAGGTCAATTAGTCCGGGGTCAAACAGCGGGGGATCACCATTGAACGCTCTGACTTTGATTACCCCATTGCTTGACATCAGCCAAGCCCCACGCCAAGGCTCGGTAACCCAGTTAATAATGAAAACTATAGTCTACACCGTAAGTGGCTCTTCCAAATCTGGGATTCAGTGCGCTGATCTCGGTGACTCCGTGGTGTGAGACAAGTCTTATGATGTCCTTATCTGAAGAGGGAATAGGAGGCACCAAAGCACCCAATGGACATGCCACAGCCGAGGGGAGGAAGAGCTATGTTACGGCTTGAGTCGGCACGAAGACTAGTGCAAGTGAATGAGGAAGGTGTTCTGGCTTGGTGTGATCCCAAGTCCTGTAGGCTCATTCATGTTCATGCTTGGCGCATCACGTCGGCCTTGGCTAAAGGCGATGCTTGTCATTCTCAGCACTACTAACCGAATGCCAGGCATCAATGCAGTGGTTCGCGCGTCCAGCTAAAAGTCAGCACACAAACGCCAATTTCTGTGTGAGGCCACCCGGGGCTGCAGAATACTGTAGTAACATGGCGTGGTGAGACCATTACTTGGTCGGCGTAACGCATTGCCAGCGGGAAGCCAAAGCTCTGCGAGAATCTGTCACACGATCAACGAAAAGCACCGCTCCCTCGGATCTCGTTTCGCCAGTGCCAAGATCAAGAACCCCCAGCCACCCCCGCCGCAAATCACACGTTGTTGAGAAGCTTGGCAGATAGAGGAGCAGCAAGTAAGCATGGCTTGCCAAGCGGCATGAGGGGCAAAGTCAAGGCTACCTAATGCGACGCGAGTCTACAAAAGCCCACTGTCGGACGTTATCATTTGAGATTGCTTCTGTCTTATGTATCTTTCCCAGACATAACTTTTCACGCGTAATGCTCAGCTAGAGTGAGGCACATCTGGATTCCACTTTGATCTACAACAAGAGCGAAGGAGACGCCTCCGATCGTCTCAACCATGGGTGTTACTTTCAAGCAAGTTGTCGACTGGATCGCTCCAAACGCGGCCAAAGAAGAAGACGGTCGCGATAAATGGCCATCGCGAACGTCCTTCATTCTTGCTGCAATGGTAATTGAGTAATCCTCAAACTGAAACATCCACACTGAGCTACTGACACGGCTTAACAGGGAGGTGCTGTCGGACTTGGAAACCTCCTCCGCTATCCATCAGTCGTCTTCGCCCATAATGGACTTGCCTGGTTCATCCCCTACTTCATCGCTCTCTTTCTCCTTGGAATTCCGACGCTCATTCTCGAAATCTGCATCGGCCAAGCATATCGCGGTAGTGTTGTTGTGGCCTTTAATGGAATAAACAAGCGCGCCAAAGGTGTTGGCCTCGCCGTTGTCATGACTGGCTACATTGTCGCAACATACTACGTCCCTATTCTCGCTTGGATCATGCACTACTTCCGAGTCTCTTTCACGAGCCCCCTCCCTTGGAAAGGCCGCGGCAGAGAGTTTTACATGGAGGATGTGATTGCCAATCCAGATCCCATCATGCCGGGGACATCATCCGGATACATTGAATATCCCGCCACGGGAATGGTCGGCGAAACGGTCGGCTGGTGCGCTTTCATGTGGTTTATGATTTGGCTTTGCATGTTCAAGGGCGTCGGCTCGACAGGCCGCGTTGTTTACTTCACCATGGGCCTACCTGTTGTCATGCTTGTTATCATTCTTGGACGATCCCTTTCACTCGAGAATGCCACCAGGGGTGTGAAGCACTACTTTGCCGAGTGGAACGGCTGGCGACTGGGGAATGGCGATATCTGGCAGGCAGCTTGTGGTCAGATTTTCTTCTCAATCGGCGTGGGATTCGGATACTTCACTTCCTATGCCTCGTACAATACCAAATACGCCAACGCCGTCCAGGACGCCTTTATTATCGCCTGCTGCAACTCTGCATACGAGGTTATTGGGGGATTCGCTGTTTTTGGCGTCATTGGTTTCCTTGGCTACACGCCTGGGGATCCATCCATCTCGCTCAGTACTTTCACCGTTGGCTTCCTGACCTACCCCCTTGCGCTCGCTGAGATGCCTGGATCGAATGTATTTTCCGTCCTGTTCTTTCTCACGCTGGCTATTCTCGGTCTCAGCTCAGCTTTTGCTCTTGTTGAGTCCATGGTAACCCTCATTTGCGACTGTCGCATGACCCGTGGCGCCTCACGCGTGACTATCTGCACCGGCGTCATTGTTGTCAGCTTCCTCCTGTCTCTGATATACTGTACTGAATTTGGTTTCTATCTGCTCGACGCAGTTGACACCTGGACCAACAACCTTGTTCTACTCTTCGCAGTGTGGACCGAGTGCGTGAGTTCAACCACGATATACCGATACAAGGATGTTTGGGGTCAGGTTGGAATGATCGGACATCTAGTATACAGCCTTGGTTACATCCTCGCAATGGTCCTAGGCGTGGCAGTCGGTCAAGCGGTTGGTGCTGAGGCCGGTGCTGGCACTGGGTTTGGAATCTTTATCCTAGCCACTGCAGTCGCAATTCTGCTATCCAAGACCCCTGACACAGGAGCTCCAAGATTCTGGGGCAAGAAACCTTGGCTGGCAAAGGCATGGTGGCTTGCATTCTATTCAGTAAGCAAACCACACACTCCTTTCAATTCATAGATCGATTGCCCCTGATTTATGTGCTAACATATGACAGGGCAATCAACTTCGTCGCGATCTAAACGTCATCATTGCAACTGGTAACAACTGGAGCATTCCAGTTGTCTGGCCCATCATCCTCCGATATGTTTCAGCACCTATTCTCGCCATCGTTGTCTCTTTTGCCTATCCAGCCTTCAGCGCCAAAAGCCAAGACCCATTGCACATCTTCGCGTTCACTGTCGCCCACTGCGTTATGGTCATCATCGGGCTGGGATTCATTGTTCCGCGCTGGTTTGATGTCTTTGTTCCAGCAGACAAGCTACAACTGAGCAAAACATTCTATGCTCCTCAGGTCACCCTTGCTCCACTTGCAGTTCACGAGGGTCAGGAAGTAGAGGAGCAGAGAGTTGAAGAAGAACGTGAGCCAGAACGCGAGAAGTGAGGTTTCTCCATGAAGAATATCCAAAATTTAGCTCACTTCTCGCTCAATAAAAGAAAGTTCGCCTTTATAAGAAGTAATGGAGGACTATGCTCGCCATTTTTGCATTAAGCTGATACAATGGTTGGTCATGTCACAATATGTGAAGGGGTTGTATTAAAGAAGAAGGTTGATTTCCTATCACTGTATGGTCGGAACTTGTGGTCTTAAGAACCCTAAGTCCACATGATATCACTCACAGCGGCTCGAAGCCCACTGCACGTATTATAAACCTTTGGATTAGTGAGTGAAGCTCATATGATTGTTCCTGTGAATAGTGCTTACAACTTTACTAATCTTAGCTTGCTCCTCGGTATAAGGCAGTATGGCCTATTATTAGTGACTGCAGCTAGAAAGGGCTTGTTGAGGTTCTTTCTCAAAAGTTTCCCGCTTTATCAATCTTTTCAGACGATTATTCTTTGACATCCTTAAAGTAAAAACATAGCTTGTAATTCCATGATGCAAGAACTTCTCTTTCACGATCCGGCTGCTACCCGTAGGAAAGACCAGTATAGGAGAATTTATGGGCAATTCATTCTTGCTCTGTCTTATTTTTGAGATTTTCCTGCTTAGTGGACACTATAGTGGCCTTTGCTTCTAGCATAGTATTGACGCTCCTGCTCTAGATCAAAGCCGCATTATAATACCAGACGAGACACTGAATCCAATCTATACCAGTTCAAGCAATTGCTTATTGTCAGCCATGAGTCCTATAGCCCTTGAATCTAACGCAGTGTCATCCAACATCACTAAACTCAGATCAAACTTAATCGCCTTTCAAGCAAGCTAAAGCAGTGAAGATGAGCGGAACACGCTCGGTACCATTGACGCCTTTCTCGAGGAACAACGTGAGCAACGCTAAACGAGAGTATATAATCTTAATTTGAGGGCCAGATGACTAAGCCAACTACACAAGCGCCAAACGCCTGGTATCTTCCGTAGTATAGTGGTCAGTATGCAAGCTTGTCACGCTTGAGACCCGGGTTCAATTCCCGGCGGGAGAGATCCGCCACCTGTAAAACACAGGTACACCTTTTCTTTTTGCATCAGTTAGTCTTGTTCTCACCACACAGATCTTCTCAACTAAGCTTCGGCTAGATCGCAGCGGGGTAATACGCTCCTAGTTTGGTAGCGTCTCCTCCATTGTGTGGTATAAATGTGCCTCGCCTCAACGGCCTAGTGTTGGAATAAACTTTGGGAGGTTTGGAGAATTGCTGCGACTAGACTGAGAAATGGCGATTAAGGAAATGTTCGAGGAACCGACTCACGAATTCGTCACTGATACCCATCGTCCTCAAATTCCAACCCTCGATCCTGTCACAATCAGGCATACGTCTGTCAACTCTTTGGAATACTATGCACGGCCTGCAATGTGCAAAGGGCACATGGGGCTATACGGGTAAGTCGGCGATCACACATGCGTCTCCGACATAGTGACTAACCTTTTCTATAAGTCTTCCGTACTGTGTACACTGAGGAATCTGACCGGCTGTTCCCCATCGCCATAGAGAAGCTTCAGAAATGGTTGGCCCAGTATCACTCTCGCTGCTTCTCTTGGTGGGGTGAAAGGGGTGAGGCCAGACAAAAAAACGATGGCTCCGTTAATGACGAAGTGGCCCGCCGGTTCCGTATGGCAGTTATCGAAGATAGGAAATCGGACATTTCCAATCTTCGAGATACTACCCCAGAGGACATCACACTCCTCTGTGATCAATTTTGTAGCTGGGTCACGAGCGTTGGAGGGGACCCTGAGTGTGACGATTGCTCTACCAATCCACGAATGCTTGTATTTCTTGCCATCGATTCTAAATCACTATATGATCTTGCCAATCTGGGAGACGAGCCTCTCCCTTTCCGTACACCAAGGGACTTCCAAGAGTGGCAGCGTTGGCGAAACGAAGCAGCTGGCTGGTTATGGATATTCGATTATCAAGCCATTCGGAATTATGACCCAGTTCGGTTCCCCATTAGCTATCGCGGATTGATGCAGGTGGATCTTTGCTTTCTTGAAGGAGCATGGTTCTCTAAGGCAAACGGACTAGGTAGGGGTAGGACTCTCTCATATGAGGAACGTACTGAAACATACGGGGAGGTTAGCGTTTGGCTGGATGGTTCTCACTGTTAAGTCGACTAAGTAGAATTAGTTACTATATGCAGGCAAGTACCCCAGTTTCATGCTGCTGAACCGTCACTTGCGGGAGTAGGTAAATGTAATTAGTGCGGTGGTGGTTCCTTGTTAACTGAGAAAGACTTGCTGCTATCAACCTAAGCCCCATCATCTTTGCTTTACTGTATCTTACATTGCAGCTGAAGCTAATTGTTGCCTCGTCTGAAGAACATCGGCAAACTCTATGTCAAAATCGATTGCACATCTATAAGTAGATTATCCAGCAATGGCTTCTCAATGAAAACGTGGAAATGGCTCATTAATCGTGTGCTTTATCTTCTCATTTATCAGCACTCTGTATGTACCGGGTTGGACGGCAGAAAGCAGGCAACCCTGAATTTTGAGATGATCAGACAAGATGACATTTATGCAAGTTCTCCAGCTTCAGGCCGCAGTGTCATCGCAGCTGGGTCTGTCAACGCGAAGCAGGTCATGGGATGGACAGTCACGATTTAATCTTTTGGTGGAGACTCTCTGGAGTTGAGATACATCACGCCGGACGGGCAGAAGCTCAACGAGTCAGCTAGCCTCTCACTCCTTTTTGACGAAGGCGACTCTTGTATCCCAGAACAATCCGGAATGGAGGATCAAGCGGCCGTCGTGAAGCGCATTGTATGCCCCCCAACCAAGGCTTACAGCTCCTCGTCGAGCATCAGCTTTGGATATGGCCTCATACTCGACTCATACAACCAGGGAGTATATTAAATGTCAGGCGTCATCAACAGCCACCTTTCCGTGCGGCCGATGGGTCGAAGGTATATGCGCACTAGCATGAAGGGATTGTGAATGGGGAAACTGTCTACTACTTTGACATTAAGGTCCCCGGCCAAGCTGATCCCTGGATATTAGTCACTTTCATTGGTAGCTAGGTCGCCACATAAGATGGATTCCTGTGTGACGAGACTATAGTGTCGATTGGCGCCGATTTTGGTGATGGGAATCAGATTGTTGACTCTCCGGATGTCACTGTGGCATTTGTTCAGCGTTGTAAGGTCAAGATGTTTAAGGCAGTTTACTCGAAGGAGATCCCCACTGATCAGGTTCTGAGATTCAGTGTTGTAAACATTTTTGGAATCAAATCGAGTTGGACAGTCAGCTTATCTTACAGTCTAGCAATCGAGCTCACGAATGGGTCCACGTTGGCTACGAGCTTCAAACATTGTCATTTGACAGGTATGCTAGAAGTAATCTAGAGGCGTGGTTCGACGGCACTATTGACAAACGAGCCCGAGGCCTATTAAGGGTTATGCCACTACATCGACTTTCTTGGCCCCCTCGACAACTGCTTCACCTTCAATCATCTTGACTCCTGCAACCAATGCCACAGTAACACATTATGCGTCGTCGATGACTCCATCGACTACTCTATGGGTACAACCTTCCTCATGCCATCAATGAACTTATCTCTAAGTTATCTATCACTCATTCTGCAAACTCAACTCTGCTCCTAAGTTCATTTCATCTCCGTCCGAAGATCGCTCTACCGCCATGGCTCCAACTTCAATTATCATTCCAAACACCTCAAGCTCAACTACATCCACCTCGGTGTCTTCATGCACTATTACTCCTGCCTCAGAATTATTCAATACCTCTGTGTCAGAAAGATGCAACGCAGCCTCAATTATTGGAGTAGCCAGTATCACGACAAACCTATTGACGAAGAGTGTGAAAAGTCAAGTATCAATTGGATCTCTAAGACCAATCCAGCTTTCAAGCACTGACGCAATAAAGTCTGTCTCACTTGGCGCATCTAGAGACGTCCCAGACGTTACCGGATGATTCGTTGTCACAGGAACACACTCTGTTACTGTCGTAACATATGTCTGCCCAGAACCTAGTCGGACAAAGCCTGTCACTGTAACGATGACTATCCCTTGCGCTTTGATCGGTCAAACACAGTTCACTACAATCGCTTCTGTATGCACGCACTGTGCAGAGCACCCAGTCACTCTTACGTATACGCAACCACTCCAGACCGAATTGAGCTCAACCAACGGGGTTATCTCCACAGCACGTTTCACTGTCAGTCATGTTCTCGTCCTTAGCACAAGTGCCGAGTCAAGAACTAACGATGACTATCCCATACACTAAAAACCCATTGGGTCCTACAAATACGGCTTCTGCTTACATTGGCAACATCTCGTTTTGATTGATAAACCCTACGAGCTTAGTAGAAGGTGACTATTAGCATAATGGGAGCAAGAACGGTGATATGAATGGACAGAGGACCATTCGAAGACTACGCATGTAACAACCGCGTCAAATAGTGTACTGACACTTACGAACTCGAAGTTTCCCCTACAAAGGTGTCATCTAATGTAGGGACTGTGGCACCCACAGTGATATAAGCGGCTTTTGGCACGAGCTTGTTCCATGGAAGTGTAACATACATAACTCTGGCTATCGCTGGGGCTGCCATTTTATTTGTCTAGTGGTTGTCTGCGGTTGTTCGGAGAGTCATACATCTAACGTTTAGGTTATATAAGGAACTCTAACTATGATTAGACTCGGTTAATACAAAACTTGCTCCTCTGATCTTACTGCTGCAGCTTAGAAGAAGACGAAATGTAACGGTAGACTCGTAATTCAACTTTAGGCCCTCTCATCACATTGGTCAGTGGTGCGATTCTTAACGAGCACGGTGAAAGCTTGTTAAGCTGAGAAAACAATACTCACTTCCTCTTCGTTAGAACCAGAACTAAAAGTCGATCATCCATGCACCTCCGCGAAGGGCATACGAATCCGACTGATAAAGAGGCTTATCAGATCAAATTCAAAGATACATGGTGCCACCCCTGGTAGGCGCGACATGCTCATTAAAGTCCAATGCTAGCATACCTCTGACAAGGCCGCGCAGCCCTGGAAGATGAGCGACTGAGACAGTCCAGTCTCACATTCCAATTGGTTTAATTATTATTGATACGACTACTAGGTAGTAGCCAGGGTTTAATTTACTAGCCACGCCACCATTTCCATAGAATGCCAGCACTGCGCGTGAGCACTGGAGTTAGTAACCCAGACTGCCAGATCTTAAATTCCGCCGCGAAGCTAGAGTTAACCTAGCAGCCAATAGTGGCGTTCGCCTCATTTATTAGCTACGCCACTATTCCCTAGTAATATCCACAACATGCCTTAGCTCAGGGGTCACATTAACTAGCAATGCACAAGCAAGGAACATAAAAGGATATTAATTCGACTGTTCTCTTGAAGGCTTGCCTCACAGGGTAGTTGGCATTGAAAATTACACTGAAAGTGGGCTCATGTCCACCTTGCAGATATGCTTCTTACTCCTCCTCTTGGAACAGATGAATGGGCCGCGCCCCAAAGACAAATCTTAGTCACTGGTGGCGCGGGGTTTATTGGGTCACATCTGGTTGAACACCTTCTGGCGGAAGGCGGCTGGCAGGTTGCCGTCGTGGACAACTTTGATGACTTTTACTCGCCGGATATCAAACGATCGAACCTCGCCGCGCATCATTTCAACCCGAACTTCACGTTGTACGAACTAGACATACGGAAAATCGATACCCTGCGGAAGGTCTTTGCAGAGAACAACTTTACCACGATCGTCCATTTGGCTTCACGCGCTGGCGTGCGGCCGTCATTGGAGAAGCCGGCTGAATACGTTGAAACCAATGTGGGCGGCACGTTGAACCTTCTCGAATGCGCCAAAGAATTCGGCGTGAAGCAGTTCGTATTTGGGTCCTCATCAAGCATCTATGGCCTCAATGCCAAAGTCCCCTTCTCGGAAGGCGATGAAACGCTAAAGCCCATTTCACCGTATGCGGCATCGAAAGCAGCATGCGAACTGATGTGCCACACCTACTCTCATCTTTACGACATACGCTGCGTGTGTCTTCGGTTCTTCACCGTCTATGGCTCGAGGCAGCGTCCTGACCTGGCGATTCACAAGTTCGCAAAGCTGATTCACAGTGGGAAGCCGATTCCTGTATTTGGCGACGGCACAACGCGCCGCGACTATACCTACGTTGACGACATCATCCAAGGGGTTCGCGCGGCAATTGACTTTAGAGGGTCTGACTTCGAAGCTTTCAATCTTGGCGAGTCGCAGACAATTGAGCTTTGCGAGTTGATTGAACTTCTGGAGGAAAGCCTTGGTCGGAAAGCAATCATTGATCGACGCGAGGGACAAGCTGGCGATGTGCCAATCACGTTTGCGGACATTTCAAAAGCGAGGCGGGTACTGGGATATCACCCACAAACGAATATCGAACAGGGAATTGCAAAATTTATTGAATGGTTTCTGCATCAAGATTCAGAGGGGAAGAAGTAGGACCTAGATTCAGAGAGATAATGACAACATAAATGGGGACGAAGATTAGATAATTTAATTGGGTTAACTTTTGATATATAATCGCATAGAATACACAACACTAACCCCAAGGTCAAAGTCAGTTACTGGAAACAAGTTAACTGAAGTTGGCTTCGTTCCGTCCCGGAAGATCTCACTCTACCAGCGCTGCGGTAAGTATTTATCTTCCTCTGGATCTCAACAGACAGTCTCAAACTCCATCTCAGCCAAAGAGTTCGTTCACCACTGAGTCCAAGAACGATCGCGGCTTCCTGTGAACTCTCTCAGACTGTAGCGCCCAGTGCGTGATGCTGCCACCATCTGTCGTCGCGTTGGCCAATGGAGCCAGTTCCCCAAGTCTCAGGTGTAGAGTACGAAGGCTTTCGCAGGTACCCAAGGAACCATGTGCGGCCCCACCAAACGCGTCGCTCTTTGAGACCGTCGGCATGAGTATTGTGGTGTAGCAGTGCGGGGATGGTTTCGGTCAAGAAGTCAGCATATAGTGGCCTATTGCCCCAGTTGGGACTTTCCACCACGTTTCTGAGTGGGCTTTGGGCGGCCCTGACATCATCTGGAACGCCTTGGAGTCGTACAGGAGAAATGTCAAGTCCTGCTGATTGCGCGTTAATCCCAGTTAAATTGTTCAAGGCGATGATGACTCCGTCCTCCTCGGCGAAAACGATAGGCAAAGACAGCTCCTGATGACAGTCAATTCCGATGTGGTATTCGTCTCCCTCCGCCACTGACACCAACCCCCTGATCCCCCAGCACCTCTCCCGAGAGCCCCTTCGTGCTGTACAGCTTTCGCCCCTTGCCGATGTCATTGTCGAGTTTGAATAGAGCACCACGAAACATGTGCCTCAGGTCGCCTGCCGGACCCATGAAGGTGCCTCCGTTGATAAACCGGGGTCGTACATGATTGAAGTCGGTTTCATTGAAGTTGTTGTCAGTATCTGGGCCGTGAAAGGCCGTTCTGAGTGTGCTCTTGGAGAGAATGTCGCCCAACGCAAGTCCGAGCCGGGGGATGCCGCGATAATGATCTGTCGCATCGGCATAGGTGATTCTCTGTGCTACTGCTGGCGTAGTCGGGCATTCCCTTACGAGTTACTCCTAATAATGTTTCGGAAAAATCCTTGATGTTAATACTGGTCCCTGGGTCCCTAAATTGTCTAACTGCTCTTCCTCGTTGCTGTGGCCCTTGACATGGCAATTCGCCGCGTACCCGCCACTGGATCCTGCAGGAGAAGCACATGATAGCTCGATATCTCGCCAGTGTTCTCAACGTATTGCCCGTTTTCTCTCTAGGCTGCTGCTAACAACTGTGTGGACGTTTGTAGATTTTCCTTTCGCGAGGCACCTAAGTTCTCTCCATCACCAGATCTTGCTTAATTCCTCGCGGCCGGTCCTCCACCAGTCTACACTAGACTCGGCAGTCACGGCAACAGCAACAGACATGACCGGATCTATCACGGGTATGGTCATCAAGCTAGTCGAAGAGTACCGAGACGAGCACTAGTGGCGCGCTCGCGAGCTGAAGAGGCTTGAAGCTACAGGGCCTGCCACCAGCCAAGAGATAGCGGTCCCAGTATCGGCGGCTGCACCCCGGGCGATTCGGGACGGCCAAGGAGCAACAAGAGCGAGCACTTTGGCTCGTTGGTAGGCAGGATAAACGCATCGGCCAAGAGCGGCGCTGATACGCTCGGAGTGTTTGCCTAACCTAGTGCAAGCATCAGTAAGAGCTGTGGCCGATGGTTCACAGTAAAAGCTGGAAGGCAATTGCTCGGGAGCGGCAAACGGAAGGGAAGGGGATGATGGAAACTGAGAGAGCTACCTAGGTTGACTCAGGCTGGATCGTATGTGAATTTGTGCGGTTTTGATTCAACAAGGAGTAGACTTCGATTCCTTGTTTGTTCCAATCTTTCGCGGTCTGTGGCATCACTTGTAGATCTTTACGAGATGTGCTTAAGCTTCGTAGTTGTTGGAAAGCTAGAAGATATGAGAGAGCGAAGCAAACGAAAGGAGTGATAATGCTATACCGGAATTATACATGGTTTTTAACTGACGGACCGAGATTCTTAGTTCCGGTCACTGGTCGACTTTGTGCAGATGTAAACCGAGTTTCTGCGAGGCACCGACGTACAAGATAATATCAAGATGCTTGCGGCCCCTGGGCCATACCCATCCCGATTTATATAATCTGCCAGTCAGGGAATACACGATTTGTGTAATTAGTACAAAATATGTACGCTCTCAGGATAGGGTGGTTGGCCCAGCCCGATATCCACCAGCGCCACTCCGGTTTGTCTAGCATGATACAGCAGTGCATAGAATATAGCCACGGCCTTAAATGTCTGCAGCTCGCCGACTTAGTCAGACACTAAGAACCACAGGCATGCTTGCGGGGTTCTTTGCGTCCCAGCTCGGTGCTGATCTCGGCATCGGGGCCAGAGGCGTGTGGAATGCGTCTGACTAGAATTTCGATACTACAAGTTACATCGTCCGTTTTAAGGGGGGGGCGGACCACCATTTGTAATTCACATCACCTCGCCAAAGCTATGCCCTTTGTGGACATCCTTGGAGCAGGCTGGAGCTGTTGAGAAGTGGATGAGGTTGTATGGCACAAGCTTACATAAGCCGGTGGTGGTGGGCGGGTAGTTGAGACAGACTAACGAAGACGGTTAACCTTGGAGAAGGGAAGAGCCCGGCCATATCCCCACTCTTCATATTCAGTAAGAAGCCCATGACCTTCTGGGGGGTTACTTGGTGGTATGTCAAATCCTTTGAAACGTAGAAATTGATTATCCTCCGTGCGGTTATGAGGCAGATGGAGAGCCCGGGCGGCAAGGTGCTCATATGATCCTGTAGGCGTCTCGACGCCTAGAAAGTCGCGCTCTATGCTTCCTATGATGCATTTTTCAAGGCAAGCCCTTCATATACACATCATTTCGACTGGCCTTGTGGCCAATTATTTGCAACGCACATTTGGCCAAAGCCCTCTCGATCGGATATCTTGACAAGTTGAGTATTTGTGATACGATGCGCCTCCTTTCATACACTGTGCGTCTATTGCTTCTGTTCGTCTGGGGATGCCGAAGTCCCGTCTTACTTGGCTAGCGTCGAAATACATACTATGATAGGTTAGACTAGCAAACTCCAAACTGCAGTGGAGTGGGGTTCACTGCCGACTCTCCCTCAAGCTGACCTTGTACCGGTTGACAACTTGACAAGACGCTCATCAGTCTGATGATTGGCATAGCGCAAATTTCACCGTTACGAGGATGACAGAATTTCACCAAATTGTGACGCACTTAGCGTCGAAATACTCAATTGATTTAGTATTAGCGCTTTCTTTGTGGAATCGGTGACGCGTGGGCGCTGTACCGCCTCAATTCACCCACTGTCGTCTATCCACAACCCAGATACGTCATCTGGGTGGGTGAATACTTCAATTTCTACATAAGTAGGCACGAAGTCTCTCTTCGATACTCTCCTCTTCTCTGATATTGTTTCACAATCATTCGCTCTTACAACCTGAATTGTACTTTTTGATGGAGTGATTTAACCACTGAATGCTGCACACAAAGCACCTCTCCTACGCGACCGCTTCGTTCTCAAGGTTTAAATTACAACATTTCTACAACCAGACCTCCAATCGAAATGGTTCACCTTACTTCTTTCCTTTCGACATATCTTTTTGCTTCGGTGGCATCGGCTACCACCGACCCTGGCTATAACTGTCGCCCAGGGCAAACATGCTGGCCGTCCTCGCACGAATGGCAGCAATTCAACACAAGCATCGGTGGCTTTCTATACGAAACAGTTCCTATCGCTGCTCCTTGTTATAAGAACTCTCCACATTACGACAAAGTCGCTTGCAAGGTTGTCGAAGACTACTATGGTGACAGTGTCACTCGAGGAAAGCACTTTGGACAAACCTACTGGTTGAACTGGGAGACTTGTCGAAATTCTGGATGTGCGCTTCTGGAGTCTAATCCTGAGGAGCAACTGTACGGCACTTGCTCTCTTGGGAGGCTGGCGTCATATTACGTCGATGTTCGAAACACGTCTCATATCTCCGCAGCACTTAAGTTCGCAAAGTCCCACAACCTCCGCATCAGCATCAAGAACACAGGCCATGACTTCTACGGAAGATCCTCAGTGCCAGACTCCCTCGCAATTTGGACGCACAATCTTAACACCGTCGACTTCCACTCCAACTTCACTGCACATAACTGCCCTTCGGCCAATGGCCAAAACGTCGGGGAGTTGGGAGCTGGAGTCGTTGCAGGTGATGCCTATCGCTTCTTCAACAACCATGGCATGGACATTGCTGGAGGATACGAACAATCAGTTGGACTTGCCGGAGGGTTTGGCCAAGGAGGGGGTGTCGGGTCATTCACAACTACCTATGGCTTAATGGCAGACAATGCTGTTGAGTTCGAGGTGGTAACCGCTGACGGGGAAGTGCGCATTATCAATGAGTGCAACGACCCCAACCTTTTCTGGGCCATGCGTGGTGGAGGAGGGGGCACCTTTGCGATCCTCACCAAGTACCGAGTGCAGGTTTATCCCTCGCTGCCGATCCATGTCTACACCTTTACAGCCAATTTCACCGGTATCGAGCACGACACTATCACGAGAGAGAACGCTGCTCTTCGCGAAATTCTCACTGCCCACGCAGAAAATCAGATCCAGTGGTCAGCTCAGCAAGTGACGGGACAGCTTGAGTACTTCCCCAACAGAGTTGCCGTGAGCTTGGTATTGCCCTACGGTGACAACGGCTCGAAGTTGAAGTCTTCTACCGCATCCTTTGCCAAGTTTTTGAGCGATAGAACCGATCTATCTGTTTCTGCAAATGGGTATACTTCTTACACTAATTATGCGCATTATCTTTCCGTCACTGCCGCTGATGCCAAGGTCACTGAACCATCAGGCCTTTTCTCCATCCTGGCTTCCCGGTTAATTCCCTCCAAGGTCTTTACTGCTCCTGGAACAATTGATGAGCTAGTGGATGGTGTCATACACGGCATCCAAACAGCGAGAAGTCTTGTCAATCTCACTGGGACCCAGATTGTCTTGGAAACTCCTGTCTCCAACCTCGATCGGAATCAATCGTCATCTGCTCATCCTGCGTGGCGCGACTCGCTCTGGCATCTAATCCATGTTGGAGAATGGTTGGAGCCATTGAGTGAAGATGCTCTAAAACATACTGCAGATGGGTTCCTGAGCATACTGGACCCTCTCAAGAAATTGAGCCCTGGTGGAGGAGCGTACCTCAATGAAGCGCATTACTTGGAACCACACTGGCAGCAAACCTACTTCGGATCATTCTATGGCAAACTCGCAGAGATTAAGAATGAGTACGATCCCACTCATATCTTTGATTGCTGGAAATGTGTTGGATGGAGAGGCGAGCAAGAGTAAGTACTTTCTATTCCTTAGCGAATCTGGTATTAGAACTAACATGGCTTAGTCCATTCTATTCCTGTTATCAATGACCCTGAAACGTCAGTATTGAGACCGCAGTTTGCATATTGGAAGGTTTAGAGACAGGAAAAGAGAATAGGGTCAGGGTAGTACATATTCTGCACCAGAAGGGCTCGCCACGGGTGCATCAGCATAAGCAGACAATTGCAAAGGCCTCATTGCTCTTTTACTTTTGAGTTGCGGACTTTACGGAGGTAGGCAACGGGAAGGACTTAAAGCAGCGTGCATAAGAGCTGGGAAAAGAGACGTCAAGATTACTTCGCCATGGTTGTGCATGCTATTCTATCAATCTGCCATGTCCTCGAGCTGTGTATATATCAATGCATCCACTAGGTTACTTGTCACAGTCTGGTCACGCCAACTCATATAAACGGGTCGTGAGGGTTATTGCAGTCGCTAGTGCCATTATGCGACCTTTAAGCTGTGCGCTGGACTAGGCCAACCTCTGGTTTTATATATATCTTCTGCTTAGTGTTTTTCTTCCTAGGTTTAGGGCTTACAGACACCTCGCTCAAGACTGAAGCAACCCACCCCAGCGGGAGTCCATATGGAGATTAAGAGCGCGTACGAAAACTAGTGAGCCGAAGGCGAATGAGGAGAGGACGTTCCAGTGGAGGAAGAGCGGTAGTGCATTACTAGAAGTACCGCCTTCATCTACCGGAGAGGAAGGCATGAGCTGACGCGGCCGCCTGGATCATCCATCAAGCTTCATTTTCCACGCTGTCGCTTAATATACCGAGTAACTACAGCTTACTCTGTCTTCCAATGCCACGATCAGTTCAAGCCGATAGCCGCGCGAATGGCATCAATGAGGATGTTGTTATAATCACCACCAGCTTCGTACATTGCGAATCCACCCAGTCCCTTGTTAACAACGAATTTACCCTTCTCAGCAAGCGAATGTGCGTCGTCGTACGAAACCCAGATGTTACTTGTCTCGTTATAAACGACAGGCTGAGAAACCGTTAGTCACGTAAGATAAAGCTGACATCGTTTTTACCTACCGTCTTGCTGTAGTCATCAAAAGTGTAGGAGATATTAGGAGTAGGTTTACCACTACTGTCAAGGAATCCGGCCTCTGTCATCAAGCTCCAGAACGTGTACGTACCCCCCGGCGGCTGCGGATTGCCGCAGTCATCCACAGGCGGGTCCGAGTCCCAGCTGCTCCCTTGGAAGCGGTGCGACGAGTTTTGGAGAGGATACTCGTTGAGCCTGCCGTCAGCGTCAAAGGCTGAGGTGCTGTTGACCGAGAATCCATGGGCATACGCGGGCACACCCAGCACAACCTGAGACGACGGAATACCAGCGGCCAACCACTTGTCTACACCCTCTTCGCCCGCTCCTTGGGTGTTCCTCGAGTCGCAAGCCATGTGCAGCGGAGCATTTGGGCCACCAGTTGGCGACCACGCCCCGTAGAGATCGTAGTTCTGTAACCAAGTTAGTCGAGCCATACAATACAATCTCACAGCGGCCTACCATAATCATGATATAATCGAGAACGCTGGCGAAGCCGTCGAGTTCCGTCGAGGCAGCCCCTGATGCGTCATTCCATGGGAAAAGGGACCCCGCCGCGGTAAGAAAGAGGTACTTGCCGGCAGGCTCCTGGCGCAGCTCTTGAAGAAAGGAGAGGAAGTTGGCAGTGTCGTCCTCGTCGATAGCGTTGCAACCAAGGCCCTGTCTGTTTGGATACTCCCAGCTGTCCAGAAACACTCCCATTAATATACGCACAATATACCGAGCACGAGGACGCAAACACTTACTCAAAGTCAAGACCGTCCAGACTGTGTTCCTTGACAAGATCGAGGCAGGTCTTGACGAAAGCTGTGCGGTTCTTGCCTGACCCAAAGCTGGTAGAGAACCATCTGCTTCCTGTCCAGCCACCGATGGAAATGAGTGCTTTCACGCCCTGTGGAGTATAGTTAGCACAGAGTCAA
Organism: Neonectria neomacrospora; assembly: GCA_013756995.1. NCBI lineage: Eukaryota > Fungi > Ascomycota > Sordariomycetes > Hypocreales > Nectriaceae > Neonectria > Neonectria neomacrospora. The sequence continues at coordinate 42,524 of JABSTB010001002.1, read as the reverse complement.
GGAAGAGAAAAAAGAATAGCAACGTTTTTCTTAGCAGCATCCACGAAAAAGGGGATCTGGTCGGGCTCCGAGCGCGACAGGTCCAGACTCCCATCAGAGGCCGTTTCCCTATGACTAGGTAAGTGTACGACTTCACCATTTCTTGAAAGGACACATACGCGAACGCATATTTGACGTCGGTGTACTTGTTCCACGGCATGTCCGACACCGGGAAACCCCGATTGGCATGGAACCCAGCGAAGTACGTGGATGCCACGAGACTCAGGGGGTTGCTCATGGCAGCGCCTTTAACTCCCCTCAAGCCCAGTAGGCCTACGACCGAGGCCAAAAGCGAAGTGAGAAGCGTCATGAGTCAAACGATGGTAAAAAGGCTTCAATAAAAGAAGTGACACGAACACCGTCGATTGGCAAGACCAGCTCCGCCAAAGCATCGGGGACTCGAGTGATTGTTTATACTCTGTCCATGGAATTATAATTAGGTTCGAAGAATCAGCAGACCACAGTAGCCGTGCCCTGCTGTTTTAGACGTTTGGTGGACCAGTCTACCTTGTTCAATTATTAACGGAACTTGACATGGCTGCACAGGAGATTGCTTCAAGTTGCTGCACTAGAATTAACGCAGCCGCATAAAACAAGCAGACCCTGGTAAACCTTCATGCTTAACAACGCACGCTGATCGTAATTAACATGAGAGAACCGCTCTTTGCAGGGATCATTTAAGTTTGCTTCGTGTACGTAGTCCCGGAAATCCGGTCTCATTCTAAGTGCCGAATGTTCCGCTGGTTTCTTTTACTTTTAAGGTTCCTTGGCATGCACCAGAAACGACACTTGCTACGTACAAATGAGGCGCAGCTCTTCGCATTGATTGACACTCACTCTTACGTCCAAGTCTGTTAGGCTGACCCGGCTCTAGAAAACCCCTTGGAATCCCACAATTGTTGAGTTACGGGGTAACTTATTATGGGCCTTAAGACTTTCTCACCATTAACCCTGTAATATTTCTTTCTGACCCACACGCATAGGCACCTTGCTAATGCTCATGATCATGGGTGTGCGTCTCCTATTTGATGAATTTAACACAAGCATTCTTACAGGTCCCATGAACCCATTCTAACTTTTGCCAGAGTCCTGTGATTTCACCTATGAGGATTATTCATTCTTATGGTATCCTGAGACGAAACTCAAGCGAGATCTTAGTCAGCGTGGGTGGCCGCTTTTAGGGCCTCCTCGCTCCCCAGCTCAATCTCGGCTCAGCGGTGCATCAGCCCGGCTCGGTGGTGCCTCGGCCAGCTCAGCAGTACATCAGCCCACCTCAGCCCGCGCAGCCCTCATCAGCTTTCTGCTCACCCTTTCCCCTGAGCAGTTTTCTACTCACTCTTGACCCCACTTCTGGGCCCTCAACTTCTAGACTATTCCTTGTTAGCCTGTTTGCCTACTCTCATGAAAGTCATGGAAACTCCAACTGGGAGGCCACCTTGATCCTCGTTTTAGGACTGGAATCCTAAATCTAGGCCCTTTAGTATAAGTTCTAGAATTAAGCTATAATTAAATCTTTCCTTCTATAGAAACAGTACACTAACTTATAATGCTCCCTACCCCTAAGGCATGAATATATTATATTACCCTATCTAATTTATAGTAATCTATAGCTTTTTTATATCTATATAGTGTCCTTTCCTCTTCTATTCACTCTTACGCTTCTCTCTAGTAATTAAACTTAAATTCCTCTATAAAGATACTAACCTTCCTTTGTCACATAGTTCGCTTATTAGGATCGTCATGAGAGCCCTGTTACCGTCAAACCCCTAGTCTAGCTACCTTGATGGATCACCATGATAGACCACCTTGAGGGCCTACCTTGATGGTCATGATAGCTAAGATAAAAGACCTACTTAGAACCCTCTTTCAGATAAAAAAAAGAATCAAGAGCTTCAATGCACCTCAATTCCTCCTAGAATGTGATAATAAGGACCTTCGTTTGTGAAGATCTCTTCTTTTTAATTCTCTAGGTGGTAATCGAACAGAAATCACAATCACTAGCCTTACTCAGTTTTAGCTGGTCCAGCCAAGTTTGCAGGTGGCAGCTATTAGGCTTCCGGCAGCCTGTCATCTCTAGAAACCTGCGCGTACGTTATCATCATCATCGAGTTCATCGTGATACTTGTGTTCCTCGGCATTTTCATCGTTGTCTCTGTCGCCGTTATTATCATAACTCGCTGCGCTCCCATTACCCGCCCGCTCCAACAGCGAAGCTCCGTGGATTAATTCTCGAGGATTGGGGCAGAAACGAGTGATCATTGACGTGTCGACTTGATATTATAGTTATCTTTCCTGACACCCATCAGAAGCCTTGAGATAATGTCAACGTTGGTCCGTATATAAGAGCTTAGCATTTATACACGGATTCCCACAATCTCTTTTGGCCATTCTATCCACACCTCCAGTATCCCCCTAACAGTTTGTCAATCACATCCACAATGTTCCAGCCCCACCCCTCCATAAACCAGGGCTCATCAAGACCATGAAGCAGAGTCCCAAGGTATGCGAAGATTAACAGTGCAGGTGGCTGCCATTGTTGTAGCAGCACAAAATACTCGTCCGAGGCCGAATGCAGCCAGATGAAAGGTGCACCGCGGCGTCCATCGTACTGAATTGCCCCATACATGTTGCATTTCCGAAGAATGTACAACGTCTTATCAAAGATTTCGGCGTCGCAACTGTGAGCCCATATCGCTTCAATACTGCGAAAGTGGTCACCTTCGGCCACGGGCAGGTAGTTGGGATCCAATACATCCCAGTTTCCGAAGCTGAGTAGCGGCCGTAATAGCCCAAGACGCACTTGATCATACACCGGATGCAGCACGGCTTGGACACCGCGGATCATTGGAATCCACTCGGCACCTAGGATCCGCGACTTCCAGTCGACGGACTTGACATTGCTATCACTGCCATCGCAGAGCGGCCCAAAAACGCCAAAGACATACAAAAGGTTCAACAATGTGCACACGAAGAGAGCGTCGCTGTCATCCTCGCCCATTCTTCTATGCCTTCCCGAAACCCTTGCAGTGCTAGTTTATAGTGTTGTGTCGCGATCAAGATGAGTCGTCGTCTGTTAGCAGAGCGCATGTACGCGAGATGCAGAGGAGCGCCAGGCTTAGGATGCCATGCATGACGAATAGATGCCGGAATACGATCTGTGGAAATACCTCCTGACAGTAATGGTCCACGCCAGGGGAGTTTACAATGCCTAGGCTCGTTGAGGGTGTCCAATGGTGTAGCAGGGTTAGATCATCAATAGTGAAGCATGTCGACGGCTGGTCGGTCTCGGCGAGGCAAGGAATTGAGAGACAAAATGGAAATGGCGAACCGACACTCTCAGCAGCCTGCGTGTTCAACTCGTTCGATTGAACAGTGGAGCTCGGTGTCTGGCAGACCGTCACGGTCGGCGCAAATGGATAGACGCATTGAATGTTGTGTCGCATGCATGAACTGCCAGCCGGTTGCTCTTCACCGCACTACAACGCGACTTATTAGGCGGCAGCAGTACTGTAGCCAGTTGGGTCCACAATCAGGACCAAGAAGAGCCGAGCGAGTGAGCTTGGCGTTGTCTTTATCCACTGCCCTGCATTTTGGCCTAGAGGCAGGGCTTTACACCTGTCGGTGTATATAGTAGGAGGCATTGCCAGTCGTTGCTACTCGTCGCCTTTGCGCAAATGTGCATACAGCCCGAGGGAACTCGATTAGACGCCGGTTGGATTGACTTCGACAAGCTAACTATAACCCTGCAAGTACATTACGTCCACGGGAGCCTTTTGTTTTATTTTAGACGTACCACAATGATACTGTTTAACCGTCTTGCTGCTGTCCTTTGTTCAAGGGGTTGGCTTCAATGAGTGGATGGGGTGCCAAAGGAATCAACAACTCGGAATCAAAAGCTCTGTATAACGGGGTAAGGAATATTGTCACACCGGTCTACTGTGTGATAGGCATTCCCAACGGTAGAATGAAAACAAACGACGGAAGGAATTACGATAAGTTGCTTTATATTCAGTCAGTTAGGCGTGCAGGGTATGGGTTCGCAGATTGTAGTGGGGTTTTCCCTGATCGACGCCCAATTTACACCTAGGACTGCGCCTCTAGTTCCAATAGGGATGTAGCCCATTATAATCTTGATTGGGGTCCCTGGTGCCTGGTTAGGCCCAAGTGATGCTCTGGCTTCCGTGATGCTCGGACTTCGCTCGCATCGCTCGGATTACAATGGGTTCGGTTATTGTTGAGAAATGTCTTACTAAGTCTTAGGGCGAAGCAGGGTTTCCGATTTGTGCCACTGCAGGGACCACCGCACTACCATTCGTTCTCCATGAGGCTGAGCTGACACCTTTTTAGGGTTGACCCGGGATTACAGCTGTCAGACGTGACACCTCACTTACTACTTGTAGCCTTATGATGTCATAACTCTTATTATAGAGTCCGACCTATAAGTCCGACCTCTGAGTCCGACCACTGAGTCCGAGGACTGGCCCACCTTCAAGCAATGGACAGACACTTGAAACTGGTGTATAAAACCTCAATGCCTTCGCATGAATAGACTTCTCGTCCACCAACCTCCGGAAACCAGAGCAATCAAGCAAACTATCGAAGCATCCTTCCCTGCATTCCACTACCATATACTCATTTATTATCCACTCTTCAATATGCACTTCGCCAACAGCTTTATTGTCGCCCTCGCTGCAAGCGTAGGCCTAGTCTCGGCTGCTTTTCCCAAGGCAAATGAATACCAAAGCGGTGACTGGCAAGTCCCCCTTGAATTCCACTTCAATGAGCTTCAGTTTTCTAACAAAAAACAACAGCTCCGGTGATCTCAACTTCGGACACCACGCTTTCGATCTACACATGGTCACCATGGATGACTCTAGCCATTCAGTCTTCCAAGCCGGTGCATCATGGTATGCGTTCGATGGCAAGACCGGGGACGGCGGATCTTGCACCGGCGAATTGCTGGGCGTAGTCGAAGCAGACACGCCCGCTTGCTTGAATCTCGACACCACTGTGAGCGGAAAGCGTATCCGTTGTCTTTGCAACCCCGCCATCGGAGCCAACACTCAAGGCGTCAACTCCTGCCAGTTTCTCTAGATTCAATTGGCATGTCAGTCATGAATTATGGTAGAGAAGTGTAACGTGGGTGATGGTAGTAGATGCTGGACAAGACCAACATGACAGGAACGGAGAACTGAGGTGCATATGATAACAGGATATCATTTAGTGAGAGATTTCTATCAAGGCTACTGTATATATGCCTTCTATGACTTGTCATTCTATTCTTTGCCTTTTGAAAACTCGGCCATTTGTCGGACCATCTGTCTATTGCCATTCGCCTCTCCTATGAATTGCTTAATATGGCGCTCCGCATTGCTTGACTTATCTTACAACTAATAAATCATGTCTTCTCCACGTTGGTCAGCTTGACTCGTCAGAAATTGCACACAATCTGTCACGGCTGGACTTATCGAGCTGTATAGTCAACAAATAACGTTGTCATCATAGATGGCTCCCTTGCTCGGACCCGGGCCGCCAAAGTCCTGACTGAAACCAGGGTCCTGCTTATCGATAAATCTCGCATTTCAATGTTGTCGTTCACGTATCTGCGATTTCCTGTCGTCCAAGGCTATTAAAGTGAAGCTTTCATTTCATACGAGGATCCTATGCGCACTACCCCAGTTAGCTCTCTTCGCCACGTCCAAGATCTCGCAACTGAAGCCACTTCGAGCACCGTATGATAAATCTATAGAGAAGGACAAGTAAAACTTCCTTGTTATTGCGATGGGCAGTACTCAGTAACTACGAATCAGAGTCGCATCCATTGATGCGATTGGACCATGTAAAGAGTTCGTAGCTCACGTCCTTCCACCACTCAGCTATCTTGTATACTCGACCCAGCTGTTGCTCCACCTTGAAGGGGCTGGAATGCCCTGCTTGATGCTCTTTTATGATCTTGAGGATAACTCGCCTGCCTCCAGACGCCAATGCCCTCGCGCGGTCGCTGGGATGTTTCAGGAGGGACAGCCGGGCCACCGGGGTTGACAACGGTGGTCCTGGAGCAACGCCAGAGGCAAATACGATGTTATGGAAAGGATGCACGCATCTATCCCGGCTAGCGAGTGAAGGGAAAGTGCCTACCTCGCTGGCGATCTCATACACTTGTACCTTGGCATTGCCCCCATGGCGATTGATGATTGCTGGAATGGTGGAAGACCATGGAAATTTTTTGATTCTTGTCCCAAGCTCAGCTTGTTCCTCGCTGTCTGTCCACTATTATCACATTCCCGTTCGCGTTTTAAATTGGCGTTAGATGCTCTTGAAACTGTTGACGCCCAATCGGCCGCAGTCAGCTTCCATTACGTTCGACAATCCAGTATATCGCCTAGGACTGCCTACCCATATCTGTGAAAAGATGTACTAAAATAACGCATCTCGTTCACTCGAGACGCGAATTTAACTATAGTGGTGGCATTGACTGCTTGTTGGTAGGTTGGAGAAGTGGCGTTTTATTGACTAGAGGCCAACTGTGCGACAGGCACCCATTAAAAGCACTCTTTCCGACAGCAAATGAGAACATGGGTATCAAGGTCCATGTATAGCCCGATAGTAATGTGAATCAAGACGTATTTCGAGGTATAGAATTCGGTGGCTGGGATATGCTGGGGCTGTCACTGAGGTCGTTCAGGATTTATGCAGCCTCATCCTCGTGGATCTCAACCAGAGAAAAATCAACATCTCACGTGTTGGAATAGCAATTAATAAAGCCGTCGCAAACAATCGCATTGAGAACAAGATATATTATAGATGAAAAAGGAGGGTGAAATCCATAGAACTGTCACCTAAAAGCTATGATGGGCCATGCTCCTAGCTTTCATACTCGTGTAGATGCTCCTCATTACTCCTGATGTTTCTTCAAAACATCTATCAACGCCTGTTGTTCCCCAATACCACTCTGCAGTCCCTGAATTGTCTTCAACAACCCTGGAATGATTGTGTCAAGGATGTCCTTGTTCAAACCATCAAGCTTCTTCTCGAGCGCGATGTTGAGGGTGTGAGCTTGCTCGAGTGCCTTGTGATCCTGGGCGTCATGCTCTTGAGCTTTCTTCCAAGCGTCGTACTCCTTCTTCTTCTCCGCATCCAGCTCCGATGTAAGTTTCGCCTCAGCCGCCTGGGCTGTGGTCAAGTTCTTCTCCAGACCTAGAACCTTGCTCTGAAGGTCTTGTTCCTTCTTTTCCGCTTGAGCGAGAGTGGCCTTCAGCTGCTGGACAGTCCGTTCAACCCCTGCCTTCTCGCTCTGGAGACGAGAGATTTCAGCCTTGTCTCGCTGGTCCTGGGCTTGAAGGTCCTTGTAGAGCTTTTCGAGTTGCGCATACGACTGAAGGGGGTGCATCATGCCATCGACCGCAACGCGACCGTCTCCGAGAATGTAGTAGTAGCTGTCATCCGAGGCGATGGCATCTCTGATATGGCCGTAGTCGTGGACTTGTTGCCATTCGTTCTGATGTCCCAGAAACCGGAAAAGCTTTCCGTCCGTATGAAGTTTGTAGAGGAAATCCTTTGTTCCAGCAATGGCAGTAAGGTTGTCTGGGCCGGTGACAGATGACCAGCGCTGGTTGTAGGGATACGTATAGTCCCATCTCCAGATGGACCCGTTCTGGTCTCTCCTGTAGAGCGCCCCATTGGCCCAAGCCAACTGCACGGCGGTCTTGGAGTTGTCGATGGCCGTGTACCCCATGATGAAGTATGCAATGATTGAAGATAAATGTGTTGAGAATGTGTTTGGCAAGCTGGTTTGAGTTTGTCTTCGAGGAGCTTTGTTTTCTTGTAGACTTAAGTGGTAGAAGGATGTCCTTATATAGATGTTCTAGACCTAAAATGTCTTTGTGAAAATAGCAGCATGATGGAATTCTTGTGGTAGGAACAGGTCCAATACCGATACGAAGGTACATAAATTGACCCTTGCGCTTCTCTAGGCTACTGCAACTATCAGTATTACAAATTGGTCAAATGCGATGAGTTGCGCATTCTCTCAGGTTGACTTCTGGATTAGGACAAGCTACTAAGTTCAATGTGAGCTGAACTGGATATAATGTCGCAATTCATATACTATTGGCCCAGCCACAAGAAAATGGTAAGCTGAATCGGCGTCAAGTACACGAGTCATTGGTTCTGAGTAAATGGCTCCGACTTTCTAGGTAATCTTGAATGCGGATCTATTAGAATGTGCATCTAACGCTGGTCTCCGCCCAGAGACCGTCAGCTTCAGCTGCTTACGAATAATATCCCTGTCATAGACTCAAATGGCCAAACAGCAACGCCACTAAAATAAGCCAATACGAGTATTGGGGAAATCCAATACCTCTGTGGGAAAATGGCGGTCAACGGTCCTACGAGCCCACTTTCGGTATTATGTTCCACAGTCAGATCATGAGCCAACAACGAATAGTTCGCAAGAAGGGAATGTTCGGCAGTTTTCGCCCATTAGCTGGCCTGCCAGAATTATACGCGCCCTCCCGACGTTGGACTCGCCGTGGTCTACCACACTAGACAGCGCCTGCATGCGAGCTGAAAGCTGAAATGCATGCGCTCAAGAACCACTAGCAAATTGAAGAGTAGCATCCGGAACTCCCGGCGTGCTCAACTCAACGATGTGTCCTCTCTCCACTGGTGAATACGAGCCCACTGTGTGAAGCTTGACCCGAATCGTTGTTACCACGCCAGTTGCACGGCTGCTCTAGATTGGGACGACGTCAGTCAGGTGTGCATCTCCTGGCCATTATCAGGCTGGCAATTGTAGTATTTTGAAACCCAACTGCGGGGAAAGACGCGTGCGGACGAGCCGTTGGAGGGGGGCTGCCGAGTGATGCATAATAATCATATTTCGTATGGCGTGAGGCCAGACACGAAGCTAAGTTGCACCCGACGCCAACAATGCAGCAGCGTTTTACTTGTCGGCTCAGAGAGATCAACGCGGGGCTAGCCGGTTTGACCTACTGCGATTTGGTTTGACAAGCGACCGACTTCCTTCAGCTACCCACTAGGCTAACTGCATCCTTCCGTGTCACCTCACAACTAAGGCAAGATACCACTGCCAATCTTCAAGCCAGTTACGTTTATCTGCTCCTTCCCACTGGCATACTGAAACGGCATCAATCTGCAGCGGAAACAGTGGGAAAAGGCATTCCAGAGATTGCGAATGGTTTGGAAATGCAGCTCATTTAGTGAATAATCCCTCAACTATTGGGAGCACAGGATCAGCAAGAGTCCTGAATATTTCCCCACCTTCAGCATTTTTAAGGTCTGTGTGACTTGGTTCCTACTGGGATGCTATATTTTCTCAGAAGAGGTGCGGGCAGTTACTCCATTCTGTGGGATTGTTTGAGAGATGGATGGTCATTCTCCAGTTCAACCCAGCTTCTACCATGAGCTTGGATTGTGCAAGAGCGTGATCTCTCTCGCCAAGTACTTCGTTTCATCAACGACCAAGCAAACTGGGAGTACGACAGATGCCCTGCTTCTCATGTTCGTGGATGTCTATCAAGGGGCAGATTAAGGGTTTGACAAGTTCACGAGCCTCATGGAAGAGGTGGAGACTTTCGACGTTGACTATGTCACTGGTAACATGCTTGATAATATAGAACGAGCAGTCCTTCGTCTTCGCTGTGAGTGCCTTTTCCAGAGTGTCGCCACATGATCACGAGAAGCCACCGAATCTTAAGAAGAAGACTGCATGCTAAGCATCAAGAAGACCCTGCTAAAGCTCAAAGGGATGACGACACAAGCTTCATGTCCGAAGTTACTATGAAACGGGATTCTCAGAGTCTATTAGCTGGTTCTTATTTTACAAAGCTTCGGCTGGAGCATTTCCCGGCCGCGAGGGCTACTGACGGCTGGGAAACAACCTTGATCGTTGCACTGAGCCGCGATGTAACCCGCAAACTTCAATTTTGTCGCCAGTGGAGCTCAAGTCGAGCAATTGGGCCTTTAGAGTATAACGTTAACCAACCACGTGTCTTTTAATGACCGGTTGGTATGCGTGTCTAGTCCTACCTATTTACTGTGCTTGTTCACCATCTAGCAATCTCGAGAAATTAAAACAGTCTTTCTATTTTTACAATAATAAACTGGTTGAAAGGAATTTGGACACACATGTATATATTGTACGTCTAGATCGCTACTGAAACCTTGAACCACATCTAAGCACTGTGAGGTGTAGCTGTTCACTCTATAGCGCTGCCATGTGAACTTTATTCACAGCTGCAGGTCGGAGGGCTAGACGAGCTTTGATAACCTCGGGATTCTCGTACCTTGCCATCCACAATGGATCCATAGCTACCTCCCACTGTTTCATTCGATTCCCAAGCTGTGCATCCTTGTCTCCCAGAGACTGAAACAGCGCCTCATCGATCTGTTTCTTCTCTGGCGTTGCGTGTTGGAGCCATTTATCCATACCATGGGCAGCAGAGACTTCATCAGTCTTCCAGATCCCTGCAGGATCATCGCCATAGCCGCCTCTCTGGACCAATCTTTTGTTTTCAATGGAGAATTCGTTGGTATATGATAGCCATTTGCCTCGTCTAAGCTCTGCCCAGTCGTCCAAAATTGATTCTGGGGCTCTTCCATTGACCACAGCTCCTAGCGCTCGTCCGAGGGGACCGGCTGCGTACCTCAGCACAAGATTCATCTGAGTATATGGGGAGGCAACTCACCATCAAGCAAACCTGTTGTCAAGCCGAGACCGCCGATGGGATTGTTGCTCTGATAGGCCCGTCAGCAAGTTATGACACAAAGGAAGGTGTCACTTACATGAGCTGCGTCTCCAGCAAGAAAGCAGCGCTGCTTTCTGAACGTGGCCGCACATCTTTGATGGGGCTTGTATCGATTGAGCTGAACTAATTCGTAGGGTTCATTGGGCCAACCTGGGAGAATATACTTGTAATGCTCGTCAAGTTCGGCACGAATCTCTTCATTAGTCATTCCGGGCTTGACACCAAAAGCGCAGCGCCACAATCCTGTATCATCAATGACAGTGATGACTCCCCAGTGTATCGGATCGAGCACAAAGTTGGCAGTGGTAAAGCCGTACTTAGCGAATGGGTATCTAATGTTGGAAGCGCAGAAGTCTTCCTTGGGCCAGGAAAATCCCTCAAAGTCAATGCCAAGGAGATTGCGTACAGAGCTCCCTGCGCCATCAGCTCCCACTAACCAATCGGCAGTGTAGGTCGTACTCTCCCCGGTTGCTGGATTTTGACAGGCGACTGTCACCGTTGACGAAGTTTGCGTGATTGTGTCGACTCTCTGGTTCCAGATAACCCGAGCAAAGTCAGAATAAAGGCGCAGGAGATGGTTGTTAATGGTCTGCGTCAAGACTGGCTGGCCACAGTTGATGCCCGATGGAAATATCTCCCCTCCCTCGAGTTTTTCCACATGCGCGACGCGTTTCTTTTCCGGTCCTCGTCCCACCCAGTAGGATAGCACATTGTTGACCATGGACTGTTCCATCACATCATTAAAGATGCCACACTCTTTCATCTCCGCCATTGCACATGGCTGGTAGGACGTTGCCCGCGCGGATTGGTCGATATCATTTCCACGTTCTAGGATGAGAACCCTCACTCCAAGTCGCGCAAGATTAATGGCGACGGTCAGCCCAACTGGTCCGGCTCCAACAACAATGACTTGCTCATGGCTTTTCGTAGCTGAACCCATGGTGATTGACTTCGGTGAATTATGCGGGAAAATTGAAATGCTGGAGAACGTGATCCTTTGTTGATGGAATGGAAAACATATATCAAGACAACATATCTTCTCGTGCGAGTCTTTCTTGATTTCAAAGAAATGCCTTTCTTAAAGAGCTGTTGAACTCCAATAGCAAGAAATTGAAAGGGGAGCATTGTGGGGTAAGGCGGTCGCAAATGCCTAGCTAAACCCCACAGCCCTAGACTCCAGGATGGATCTTCCAATTCTGTACATAACGGGGATACTTTAGTTAACACCAGTACGCAGCAGAGATAGGCGAGAGGGCAGTGGGGTAGCCAGGTATTTTTTGAATTTCAACAGCTCCCACTTGAGACTTGAATGACTAGAAGAGATCTAAAGAGCGTTCACTAGGCCTAGAATGGCCGATGGCGCCCCTCGGCCCCTTCTCCATCACGTGGATGACCTACCTAGTTCACCTACTGTACGCATCGTCGGAGGCATCAGTTTCACGAATGGTCGTGTGAGAAGCAATGGTAATCCCTACCCCGAAGTACTTTCCAGGCCGGTGTACAGGGCCGAGCACGCCTGCAGAATAGAGAGTGACTAGAAGCGGGTGGAACGAGCAGCGAGAAACGGCGATAAGAAGTAACCAGATGCAGGCGTTAAAGACGATGCAGAGTATAGTGATGGGCCCTTTTACAGTATAAAGAGACAGACGGAGCAAGGAGTATTGACGCTAAAATCCGTGAGGCTTGCAATTATGTCGCAAAGATCCCCACATCATGGCCTTCGGTTGCATTTGATGCTGATCAAGAGGGACAAAATCTCTTGATTCCTATCTAGTTGAAGGGAAAAGGAAGCGTTTCAAATACATCAATAGGATCCTTTTGATCCATTAGGATAGAAAGGAAATGTGTTATCTAGAGGGACACAAATGCTGATATCGATGGTCTAATGATCAGGATCCTACAGATCCTGATGATCCAAAAAAAAAAACCGATAATTATAAGGATATCGCTGATCGTTATAATCCTGAAATGCGTCATCTTCTCCCAAATTGGAACAATTCAAGCGTCGCAATACATTTGCCCACACCCACGTCCTTTAGCAGTTCAGAGGCTTTCCGTCGCTCCGTTGAGTCATAGTCCTTCTCGGACATCTGCCTCACTTCGCCACCAGGGCCCCAAACTGTGGTTTGTCTGCCTTGTTGTGCATTTATTCGCACTTGCCTCTCTGGGAGACCGTTCGCGAAGTTAATAAAATGTTCGGCCATGCGTTTCCCTAGTGCCGCAGTTTCTCTCGGCAGATATTCGTCATAATTCTGCAAAACGAGAGCAATATCCAAAACATGTGACGCCATGCCTTTGAAAGGCCCGTCGAATGGATTTTCCTACAGGATATTAGTTATTCATTATGCAGAAAGCACTTTAAATGCCATGGGATTCACTGACCTCAAGAAGATGATAAATCCTCAAGTCCGCAGTTTCTAGCGCTGCCATTCCGATCAGAACGACAGGGAAGTAGAATCTTGCGTCAGAGGTGAATTGCGTAAGGCCGGTTTCGGTTTCTACGTTAGACAATGCCACAGATCCTAGTTTGTACATTTCGTAAACCAGTTCGATGTCTTTCTCATCGAGGAATTCCCGTGCTGCAGCATTAAAATCATCAAGAAAATCTGGTTTCAATGGTCTTCGGAAGAACGCCGATGCCTAGAACATTAGCTTCTCAAATGGTATCAAGTTAATAAGTACTCACATCTTGCGCGCAGTCACCGACCATTAAGTTCTTGCACCAAGAAAAGTGCTTGGCGACTTGCTCTTGGTGACGTTTAGGATCAGATTCTAATGGTACAAAGCCATTGGATATGCTTAGGAAAACTCTCATATTGAGTTTTGATTTGACCAGTGTCTCCCAAGGAACTCGTTGTAAGTTCGCAGCTCTTTCGCTGACAGACTGATTGGACAGGTCTAAAGCTTCCACCAAAGGTCGAAAAAGGGCATTTTCGTTGGCTTGGACTGGTCGCGGTTGTCGAAGCCGTGGATCACCAGACATGCATATTGCTCGCTGGAATATAGGTTCGCCCCGAAGGAGGTGAAGACAGATGGAGACTGAAATGAGCCAACTTTGCCCACTATCAACTGGACGCAAAAGACTTACTGGAGCCCGCCGATTCCCCAAACACTGTTACATTTGTAGGATCTCCACCAAATCCGGCAATGTGTTGGTGAACCTGGAATTGCTTCAGCACAAATTGCGAACAGCGTGGGGAGATTTAATGTTACCCACCCATTTCAATGCTGAGACCTGGTCAACTAAGCCATAGTTTCCTGCGTGCTTTGAGTCTTCTAGCTCTGTCGAAGCAAGGAATCCAAGTATCCCTAATCGATAACTGCTTATACATCAGTTATCATTATCTCGAAGGCGTAAAAGAAAGTCGTAAAGTTTACTTTATTGAGACTCCAACCACGGGCTTCCTTATAGCAGCAGAGTGTTTTACAAATCGACAGAGGTCAATAAACGATTAGTATGCATTCCCCTAAGGTTCTTGGGTGTCTCCGCCTACCATATTGAGGCCAGGCATTGCATCCCACAAAGAATCCACCACTAACGTGTGAGTCAGTATGAATGCCGATGGCGGAGTTGGTTTCCGCTTGCCCATGAATGCTGTGGACAATGTCAGTGAGCACGCAATGATCTTACATGGTGACAATTGATACGCACAAGACCATGACCGGCAGGTCTCTCACATCTAGAGCGGGTGTTGTAACGACCAAGTTGAGACCTTCCGTTTCACTATAGCGGAGCTCTCGATCAAGAGGCAGCCTTTTCTGGATAAGTCCAAAGTCGAACTCGATGGAATTTTCCGCTTGTGGGGGAGCTGGCCCCCATTGAGTTGCGTCATAAGGACTCGTGAGATCGTTTGAAAGGCGACTCAACGGTGTTGAATGCGTCCATCGAGATGGTGCATCACTATAAGGCAAATTTCTGAATTGAACGGGCCCATCCGCTGTTTGTACTCCCGTCAAATATCCGAAAGTTGGGTGATTGAAGAGTATGTTTCCGTTGGCAGGATTCTCCATGTCTGCGGCTACTCCGTGCAAAGAACGCAAGAAATCGACAGTAGTGGTTTCGAATTTGGCAATACGAAGCGAAAGGTTTATGAAAAAGAGAACGGAGTCCCCTTGCTTGGTATAATCTCTACCCCACTATTTGTCTTGGTGTTGTGGGGAGAGGGAGAGAGCATTGACATCTAAGTCGCCACAATACACAGCTAATTCTGTGGGCTGTGGGGTAGACCCGGCTTATGGCAACGGTCTCGGCGTTAGCAGCATTCTGAGATGTTCAACGGCAGACATTGACCATAAAGATCCACTAACTGAGGATTTAGACAGCTAGATTAATGAAAGCCCATATTAGGTGCATACAAGAGTGAAAACTACAAGAATTCCTTTTATATGTCAAGTTTCATCTGGCTATGCGACGTGAAGACTCAGGTTATGAAACGATGAGTAAACACAACAATGTTTTAAGTGAGTGCCTCTGCCGCAGCAAGTGAATTAGATAAAATATTTAAGCTATGAACCAGGACTCAGGACGAGCGGCAATGAAAATGCCCCTAAGTATATACGGATGTTGCTTCTAGTTGTATTTTCTAAGCAGTCTGAGGTGGAAGGGAACTTTGCCAGTTCTACATACCACAAACACTCTCTACCATACTAACAAAGTCTGCAGGCTGTCACGCAAGGTAAAGGGAGATAGCAAAGATACTATCATATTTTATTTGGCAGAACTTCTAGCGGAGGCATCTAGAAAGTCAGATGAGTCTCAAATACCATCCGTTGCAAACCCCATTCTCATTCATCTGGGTTCAATGAAGACCAAGACTCAAGCCACAGATGCTGGCCGGTTTTGTGAACCGTTAGTTGTAGTGCTTTGTCTTGATTCCACCGACGAGCTCTTCTTGAACACCGCTCCCTTTGTTCTGGAAGACCTTGGATGTGCCATACGCTCCAATCCTTGCAGCCCGGTAGATGGCGGAGGTGGGCTCCGATCCAGGCTCAAATCGTCTCTCGACACCCGCATCACGGAGGATGGGTGACTCTTCAAGAAGAGTGTTGATCTTGGTCTCTTCGTTCGGGACAACAAAATAGAATAGGCCACAACGATCTTGGTTGCGCTGGTCCGCAGGTGGTTGGCAAACCCTATGGATTGTCGCCTTGTAGTATCCGCCGGTCCACCATTCCATCATTTCACCAGCATTGATCACAATGGCACCGGGGACGTAGGGAACCCAGCGCCATTTGCCGGTGAAGTGGTCCATGAGCTGAAGGGAAGCCATCGGCTGGCTGAAGAGCATCGTGACAGTGCCAAAATCGCAATGACCCTTTAACCAGACGCCCCCGGTTTTCTCCATATCTGCCGCGTTATGATCATGGAAATACATCATGTATCGGAACCAAGACTCGTCAAAAGTTTCGTACTTGTGCTTGTCGACGAAGAAGTTTTCAGGAAGCTCCAAGGAAAGGGCAAAGAGCTTCAAAATGCGATATAGAATTGTCTTGTGGAGATAATCGTTGAGTTCCTGGATTTCTGGAATGAACGGTTTCAAGGTTGATGGGTGATCGCGGAGAGAAAGGTCGCGGTTCCAGTTGTACTGCTCAATTTGATCCTTGACGCCTTGGTCAATGGTCCAGTAATTTCTTAGCTTAAATCCTTGATAGCTGCCGCTTTGCTTCATTTGACCTTCAAGACGCCGCTTCTCTTCCAGAGGAGTCTTGGTGAGAACATGATGCCCAATATCCACTTGTCGATCAATCTGCTCGATCGAAACACCATGGTTCTGGATAAGGAAGAATCCTTGAGTACGCATTGCGTGGTTCAGCTGTTGAGAAAGGGCTTTGATAGCCTCGGGGCCTTGGTCCCAGGTTGAAAAGTCGAGGCTGACAAGCTCCGCATACTCAAGTTTATCTGAAGTGGGCTTCACAGGAACAAAATGTTCCAACTTGGGCTCGATTGTGTGAGACATGTTGACCGGTTTGATTTGATGCTGGTTGGGAATGATTGAAACGAGATGAGGAGGTCGAGGACAATAGTTCTGAGTCCGAGGAATCGAGGCTGACAGATGTTTTGGTGCCTGCGACATTAGGATTCGGGTGTTCTCTGTATTTGTATATCTTATTAGGATGAAAACCGATAACATGGCATGTCCTAGTTCCCCACAAACCAAGCTCGTAGAACGATGCCACAACATCGAACCCCACAAGAGATCGATGCTACACCATTGAACCCCACAAGACAGCGATGCTACATCATCGATCCCCACAAGAAAGTGACGCCACTCTAATGGTTCCCAACACACCGAGCCGTGCTGATTGTGTCTTGTCTTGCTCTATTACCCCACACCCCTTCTTTGTATCAGAGTGGACTATCTATAGGACCTGCAAAAGGCTACAAGTGGAACGGCCAAAAGACGATGCACCCAGGCAAAGGAATCCCGCCAGCTCCAGTACAAATTACCTCCGCCCAAAGCTCCTTTGCAAGATCATAGCATAACAACTTCGAAGAATCTTTTTCATCTTTTTTTGTTTCACTTTCTACAAAGCAAAGAAAATAAAAAATGGAAGGCAACAACAACACTACCCACGGCACCCAAACGCCCTCTCATCACTTGGCATCTTGGGCATGTTCTTTGAGATTTGCAGATTTGCCATCCGAAGCCGTGGATCGCACCAAGTCATTATTTCTAGATTGGCTTGGTTCGGCTCTTGCAGGACGGCACCATATCAGTGTGACATCAATGGTCCAACTCACGAGGGCACAAGGACCGACCGACGGAAAGTGCGAAATTGTTGGATACCCTGATCTCCATACTAGTCCTATCTTCGCAGCTTTGGTCAATGCTGCAAGTTCCCATGTTGTCGAACAGGACGATTTGCACAACAGCAGCATGATGCATCCGGTACGTGGAACCGATTGCGTATTTTTGATACAAACTACATTATCCATGCACCTACAAACTGACACACATGCAAACAAGGCTACAGTCGTGTTTCCCGCTGCTTTGGCCGTCGCTCAAGGAACGGATGCCAGCGGCAAAGATTTCATTACGGCGTGTAATGTTGGCTACGAATTTGCATGTAGGTATGGGGAGAGACTGGGAAAGTCTCACTACAAAGTAAGCTCTCGACCATCTATCTTTCGTTGTGGTAATCATGTGCTGAGTCCCAATCCCTGTTAGAATTTCCACACGACAGCCACGGCTGGAATAATAGGCGCCACAGCTGCGGCATCATACCTCCTGCACCACGATGTTCCAACCATGCTCTCTGCGATCGGCACAGCAGGTACGCAAGCGGCTGGATTGTGGCAGTTTCTCCTGGATGCAACACACTCGAAACAGGTGCATACGGGAAAGGCGGCGTCTGACGGCGTTCTTTCTGCATATCTTGCCAGTTCAGGTTTGCTCGGGCCAATTGACATCCTCGAAGGCGAACGCGGCATGGTGGCGACGTTGTCCTCCGGCCACGACTCCGAGCCCTCAGTCATCGACGTAGAATTGGGTTCAAAGTGGTCCGTTATGGGTTCGAGCTTCAAGTGGCACGCATCTTGCCGTCACACTCACGCTTCGGTAGATGGTCTGATGGCATTGATGGACATTGAAGGAATCAAGGCTCAAGATATCGAAAGCATTGAGGCGCACACATACAAATCTGCTATCGACATCCTGACTCTTTCAGAAGCAGCTGAGACGGTGCACCAAAGTAAGTTTTCTATGGGATTTGTCTTGGCCGTAGCGGCGTACCATGGCAGAGCGAGCATTCTAGACTTTACCGAGAAAGCACTGCTAGACCCGGAGCTACGGCAGTTTCAAAAGAGAGTGAAGATGGTGTTGGATAAAGAGATTGATAGAAAATTCCCAAAAGAGTGGCTGGGTAAAGTTGTGGTTGTCACCAAGGACGGGAAGACGTTTGAGAAAGAAGTTGATGTGGTGAAAGGCGACCCCGGGTGGACCTTGACTCGGTAAGTCTTTTGACGCATTTCTCAACATGCACTAACTAAGGGACGATGTAGCGACGAGCTCGAGTCAAAGTTTCTAACTTTGACAAAGTACGGGAACGTGGAAGAAGAACCAAAACTCCGTGAAGCTATCGAGCGAATTTGGCACTTAGAGGATCAGACCAACATGCTTGGTTATCAAGCATCTCACTAGCGAGCGGATCACTCCCCCAAGTGGATCAACCATCCTCACTAGTAGATATTTTAATCACATTATCTACTTGTTGGGTGATTTAAAATATAGAAAAAGACTAGGAAAAGAATGGATGACGTTTTGGATAGGCCTATGCATCTTGTCACACTTTGTGCTCGATTTAGACCCATAGAAGCTCGATTACTAGGCAATTGACGGTTGAAAAGACCGCCTTTTACAAGGAGATCGAACACAACAGATGGTATCCCGATACAGGGATATCCCAAGGTCAATGAGGGGTCAAGATGGCGAACTTTCTGCATATCGTCTTCCAGCCTTTCGTGATATTCAGGATACCCAATATGTAATAGTTACGCCACCCGGATACAGTGTCGTGCTTGCCCATTGTTTGCAGCACGTAGAGCCCTGTTATCGGCAACCCGTCTCGCAGAATGCTACATTGCCACTTGCAATCCTTTACAGGATTAATTGAGTGTTACTCCTGGGTGAGAACTGCTCGAATTCACAGATTGGTGTTGCAATCTTTACATGCTACATGTCGAGCTTGTTGTGGTGTTACGTCACGCTTGAGTAATGATGAATAGTCTTTTCAACCACAAGAACAGATATGTGGTTAAATTTCAAGGCTGGCCAACTAAATAGCCGAGTCTGACGTCATATGAACTGATATCTTCAACAATGGTGCGTGCATCTGCGCACCAAACGTATCTCGCTCGCCAATACTGCCTTGTGCCTGGTATCTCTTGAACGTGCACTTCCATGCCAGCGCCGGCTCATAAAACATACAGGTGACAATGTCCTCTAACGATTTGAGCCGATAAAGTTTCTTAATGACATCAGCCGTGAGAATATTGGAATCTCTAACGTGACAATAGTCCGAGATGCTCCCAAAGAGAACATCCAGAGTGAGCTCAAAGGGTCCAGAGTTTTTAGAGCGGATTACACGGGCCATGTCTTTGAGCGGTAATTCCGTTCTGTACTTTCCAATAGAAGCAGAAGCCGCCGCACCGACTGCACCAAGGTATTAGCTAAAGTAATTGGAAACAGAATTGCGATACTTACTAATTGCTGAGACAGGCGTACTGCTTGGAGGATTTGTCGGATATGGTATAGGGACTTGGCAGGAACCAAATGGCTTTTTGATCGTCTGGAGCTTGCGTTCTTTTGTTCCGATGGATAAGTACTGGAGCGGGAAAAATGATCGAGGATCGTCAACATCCATGAGGTGGTATACTGAAAACTTGAATACAGGCCCTATCGACGTATCCAAAGGCGTCAGAGGGGATGCCATATTCCCTGCTGTTGCAAGCTGGTCTTTGTATGAGCCATGAAGAACGACGGTTCGAGAGAACCCAGCAATTGCATCCGCAAGATCTTGAGTTTCAGCGACAGCCTCGCCTAAAACACCAAGTTCATGAGTCAAAGTTGGCTCCGTTTCCATTTCACCCATTACCGCATTCTTTCCATACAAATGAAAGATGAGACTTGGCCCCCCTGCAGTGTAGAGTGCGGGAAAAGCATCTTTGACTGTCTTCTTCACCATGTCAAGAAATTCATCGATACCCGCAATGAGGATAGGGTCTCGGATGCCACCAATAAATGTCGAGCGGAAACCCAAGGCCTTGGCACCTTCGAGCTTGATTTGATATACCAGGGATGGAACGAACTTCGAGCCTCTGACCAACAGACTGCGGCCATCAGGTTGCTGCGTATAGGTGCATCCGTCGAGATACAAGATGCCACCTGGACCAGGGAGCCTATCCGGCCGACTTTTCTCATACAATGTGTGCGCTGCCACTGAAACTGGAGTACATCTCTGGTCGGGGTTGGTCGGGGTTGGTCGGGGTTAGGACGAAGCAATCTGCAAAAATGGTGGCCAAGATGGACCGTCCCTTGGGAATTGTGCAAAGTCCGCCGCATTCGATGATTTTGCCCACGTGCCAGGCAGGGCTCTCTTGGACACCATGATGCATGCAAAACGCTGCAAACGGTGAAGGATCATATGACCGTCCAGCAATAATAATATCCACGGACGGATCCTTCAACGCCTGGAGAAATGACTCGGCACCCATCTGGGCAACCACTGTGACGGCATCTCGTATGTCTTGTAGCTGCAATGGAGGGCTAGAGCTGCAAGGGTGTATCTTCCCCGACTCCAGTTTCGATATGGTTGCATCGCGGGCATCGTCGAACTTGATTGTGGCAAGGGTAAAGTGGTAGGACTTTTGGTCTGCGATTTCCCGGATGATTTCCACCAGCAGATCCACCTGCTCATTGGTTCCAGCTCCTCCAGCAGAGCCCACCAGGAATTTTGTCCCGTAGATTGAACATGCCTCCAGAATGGGGACAAGATCTCTGATATAGGATTGCCTCGAACATAATGTCTTGCCTGTGCCCAGCATGTACGGACCAGGATCGGTCGAGCCCGCGTCAAGAATAATAGCCGCGGGTGGCGTCTGTCGAATAGTTGTCCAAAATTCGTCAACATCATAGCCGTAGCCTAAGATGGGAGATGGCGTGAAAATATGGAAAGGCTGGAAATTGGCCATTTTCAAAGGTGATTCAGCTGAACAGCTGCATGGTATCATGAGTCTTTCATGATTTTATGGCTAAACTCACGGACTTAAGTATGGCGAGATGATAGATTCCCAAGTTGGGTTCGCCTCGGTCCCCCACTTCGGACCCGATCCCCACCTTGCAACGGCAAAAGGGCTAGTGGGGTCGAGAAGGACCCCTTGTGTTTGATGGACAGGCACTTAGAGTCTAATCGGTAAATCGGCCGACTTCCCGGTGCACACCTTAAATGTAATCAATCACACATTTGTATAATCCACTGCCTATGTACAGACGCCAACTAAGTATTATTCCGTTCCTGCAGCGGTGGCTACAATCAGAACTGTCGCAAACTGGGCAATTTTTAATGTACAATTTTCCCAGCCATGATTAGCAGCTTTGTTGCTGACCGAGGTATTGGGATCTTTTCCTCCAATGACAACTTGCTCGGCAGGAACACTTATGATTGGAAAGTCCGTGAATCATTGCACTACTCAGTAGTTCTTCCGTTTGAAATTGAGGGTCCTGTCCGAAATGTCCCTTGCCGTCCTTGCCTGTGAAACTCATAATGAAATTTCCTCTTTGGGTGGTCATGTTGTCTAATGGGCGCAGAGGTTGGCTCACCATGCGACCCGCCTTCGCACTCGAGAAGACTACTTTTGAGTTTATTGAAAAGCCTATGTGATAGATTAGATCTAGAGGCTATGTGTGACAGTACTAAAATGCTGCCGGTTGCGCTAAACTTTGGTCTCGTCAAAGCAGGTGCAGATAATGAGAGTTTTCGTTCCGGACTGCATGTTTATCCCATTTACTGCACTTATGTTGGAATCTACTGGGAAGACCATCTCATTTGATTCAGTATTATGCCCTTGCCACCACCAAGGAGCCAAGCATGGTTATTCGATTTCGTCAACCAACAAGTCTCTCCTTGTTTCAAAGAGACGCGTCGCGAGAAGCTCATGGCTGCCTCTAATGACAAACACTTCTTGTCCAGAGCCTTAGAATTTCAGATAAAAAAGGAAGATTTCACAATGGAGAGCGCTGGATCAGATACCACATCAACCAGTTCGACGAGTATGTTCTACAATCCTATCTTATCACCTGACATAATTCAACGCCCAAGTTCACTTGTTTCCAAACAGGCCAACTCTGGCTACGAAACCTTCAACGCAACTCTTTTCGCTATTTACGTTGCCTAATGGCTTGTGTCTATCAGCTTCGGAAGGAAATCGATGACACGGTTACGGACAAACCGCCGGGGAATCTCATCAACCTTTCGGAGGCCCGGCAGATGCCACTCCTCCGGGCTTGTATCAAAGAGAGTCTCTGTATTCACCTCGCTCCCGGCTTCTTGAACGGTCCATCTAATTCATGTCTCCTTTTGGGTCGTCTGGGGTCTCGTACTTACATTGGCAAAATATTATCTAGATGGAGGTTTCTCACCTGGCGTCTAAACTTATCAGGCAATTCGATTTCCAGCTCGTTCGCCCCGGATTTGCCTTTCAGGGACCAAGCGAGTTCCGCTCTTCCGTGTGCTTCTGGGAAACCCTTTCCTCCACTAGGAAGGGTAGGTATCTTCCGCCACATGATTTCCTATCCCACCCGATGTAGCTATCAGTACCAGAGCTTATGCCGCTACGTAAGCAAGAATGATGGCTTATGGGCTTCACTTCATCTTGGGCCATCTATTATACGTAGTTCATTCTAACAACACTTTGTTTACCTAAACCTGCACAAGTCGATGTTCAGAAATTAGAATCCATATTGTCAACCACCGTAATGCATCTCTACCGCATTTGTATAAGCCTACCCTATAGGTTGATGCTCCTGAACAATGTACTTACGGCAACCAAGTCCGCCGCGCTCAGCAATCTTAGGAGTAACAGACTCTATCGTCAACATTGACCGTAAGGAAGGCAAGTCTAGCCGAACTTGCCACGAGTCTCTAAGTCAACGAGAAAAAGTTCCGCACAGTATTCCTTTTTTTTAATACCAGTATTGGCGTTTATATATTGTACGCAGGCAGGCATCCGTGTTTCTTAACAGGTGATTGGGTCTATCGGAAACTGTCCCTAGGGGTTTTCGCGAGCACAAGGGGCAGCTTGGGTACCCAAGCACACAATTCTTTCTTTAACACTTAGGTATGCACGCACGCGACATGTGGTTCACTAAACTGTATGTTGAACTCCATCTAGTTATATTCTTCAGTTATGTTTGTGAGAAATGTAGGTGGAACCCATTGAGACCCGAAAACGACTTGCCTCTATTCATGCATCTTTGGTTACCCCACTCATTCGGCCTTGTTCGGTGACCCCACACAGGATGCATACAACAGTTGCTCCTGTGTGTGTGTACTGAAACTCAGATATTCAAACATGTCAATGTTCTGTGTTTGCAAGCTCTAGAGCTTGGATACTTTCCTACTACTCATGATTTTTTCTTTCATTCCCTCGCTGGCATGACGCCCCGAATCAAGCAATCCAAACGCCGCCGGTGCGCCCTGGCCTGTGATAGTTGCCAACGACGCAAAGTCCGCTGTGGCGGTCTGCAGCCATGCTGGCCGTGCCGGAAAAGAGGAATCTATAGGGACTGCAAAACGTCCAAGAGGTTCGCGACAGCGGAGCCAGACTCTGACGCAGAGTTTGGTTGGACCAACCCTCTGTACTACAAGAAAACGCCAAAAGAGTATGGACGTCGAGCTCAGTTGACTCCGCACCACGCCACGATACACCCCTCTCCTAAATTACAGCCACCGGTTGAGTCTACACAAACCAAAAATATACATATTGGAGAGACAACGAACATTCCAATTCTGCAAGAACTTCGTTGCATCATCCGGTCCAAACTGGGGCACTCTATCTTGCAGGATAGTTCCTTGTGCAACGACGGCATGGTCCAGCTACCTTGTGATACAAGGCAAAGCATTACCGAAATCGCAGCAAAACCACCTCCAAAGCCCAACTTCAACGAGGCAAAATATTTTATCGAATGGTTTAGGTGTTCAGCGAATGATGTTTTGGGTTTCATTGACTTGTTGGAACTGGACAAAGACTTACTGGACTGGCTCAACTGTCCATATGGTGCGACTGATGCAACTTCGGCTACATACTACCTGTTATTTGCCATCGGTGCCCAGGCTTGCCCCGAGGATAAAGACAAGATTGCACAGGGATATTTCGAATACGGTCGATATGTTTCGATATCGACCCTTTTGGAAGAACCCAGCATACACACCATCCGATCTCATTTGCTTATTACTGTGTACCTTTTAGCTGGCTCGCACATAAAGGCCGCTTTCATCAATCTGGGAGTCGCCATTCAAGCTGGGTATCTTTTTGGTTTGCATAAGGGGGTTGCTTTTTCAAGCTATCCGCCTTCAGAGCTCAAGGCCCGACAAGATCTCTGGAAAGCCATAAAGATTTTGGATTTGTTTACCAGTTCTTTGATGAACCAGCCGCCCACGACCTTTGGAATTGATGCTACAACGGTATGGGGAAACCATGCCCCATCAACTGATCTCTACTCGGTCTTTGCGACTGTCTTGGTTGAGACATATGATCGCCGTCTTATCCCTTCGGCAGCTCTTAAGCGGAGTACTGATTTACATCGTCGTTGGATATTTCAAGTCAACGAAGACCTTAGTAAAGACATCTCGCAACTAGAGTACCAGCTGGTAGCCGACAGGGGCAAAGTTTTCAATACAGGCTTTGTTCACCTCAAAACAACTTATCATTTGACGATAATGTTGCTATCTCAGCCATTTCTCTTGGATATGGTATCTTCCTCTTCACCACGGACCCAAATGGCAGATGATCTCCAAAAAGATGGTCAACCATGGGTTTTAAATGGGATTCTTGGACGCCTATGCGTTGCATCTGCGATTCAGACAATCCATTTAATCAAGAATTTCCTCTCGGGGGGGCAAACGCCAAAACGGCTTCCGTTTCTTGTCAATTCCCTATTCATTTCGGCACTGATTCTCTATCTCGCAATCTTCTCCAACCTTGATCATTCTTTGCTTCAGAGGAGCCTTGAGGATGCACAGACAAGCCTCAGGGGGCTTCGACAATACGACACTCTCTCAAGTAGGTACCTTATCATATTGGATGATCTTCAAAGCGCATGTGATTCATACATCAATTTCCGGAACGGTCAACAATCAGAAAGTGAAGCCTACGGGTTCGAATCTCCGTATCAAACTCATCATGCAGATCTAGCTGCAGGCGTTGGAGTCTCTCCCAACAGGGGAGTGTCTTCTTGGGATAGCCCCCATGTGGTTGCCACCAAGACCACCACTAGTATAATGCTAAGCGACACGCAAGCGAAAATGTACTCAGCCGAGAAAACGATAAACCAAGCTCTTCAGGGGTCTGTTTCTCAGGCTTCAGTTCTACATGTCCCAACAAGCGACAGCCATGGTTGCGTCGCCAAATCATCCTTACTGTACGAGATATTCTACCATCCCGGGGACCATCAGACTTCAAGCGAATCTTTCGAGGAGAATACATGGCACAAACACGAAATCTTGGGAGACTCTGGAGATGTGCGGATTCCTGATGCCGAAGGCCTCGGGCAGTTGAAACTATGGATGGCGTCATTGGATGGCTTTTTAGAGATGTAAAGCTCCAGGAGGTGCAAGGAGGAAAGGCGTCAAGTTTGCTTCAGGCTTGCGATGATTCAATTTTAACGTTTTCGAAATACTTAGAAATCGAAAAGGGCCTTGAATAAAAAGATTGCAAAAGGCATTGAGAACTATGTGATTTGGCAAAATGAAAAGAGTCATCTAGCTCGAACATGGACACCACTGCGGCCCCGGCAGCCAGCAGCCAGAGCACCTCGCAGCAACAGGCGCGTTGTTCAGTCGACGTCGACGGGCGCAGTCCAGATTAGTCTACCCCACCGCCGGCTTTGGACAGACCGTAGTGTAAAAAGAGCCACGAATTAATTACCTGGGTATTTTCTACAACATTGACATTCTGTCCTCCCTCCATAACTTGCTGAAATCTCTCAAAGACAACACCATGCTATCTAAACCACAGCTTTAGCGCTACAATCTGGGATCGCTTCATCTTTGGGACGCCGAGACTCTCATTAGGCCAGTTACCGCGGCTACCCCACGTGTGGGGTAGATGGTGAGCGTGCTTGTGGGGTAAGATACAAGCACTTGTTCTGGCTAGGTGGCCTTTGAGCTTTATTAGCGGTACAGCTGACCTCAACCTTTCGATAGCGCCTTTACTAGAGAAACCCATGCAAAGTGGTCAGGGTTCATACAAAGGGTGCATAACGGGTGGCATGCTCGGAGAAAATACAACCATCAGTCGCTAGAAGGAACATCTCGAACCGTCCCATGAATGATACTCTTTTGCATCAGAAATATCATGGTTGGAGGGATGTCATACCGCAATGCCTATTACAAAGCCCCAAGATAACATAACTATTACATAACCCTCAGGCAATCATGTCCAGGACCTTGAAATTATCCCTATGCAGTAAACCCTAACCTTTCAAGTCTATCCCTCGAACAGAGCTGTACAGAGCTGTTTCATCACTTGTAATAACCACAATCATCTGTATTGACAAACGTCGAAAGTCAAAGATTTCGGGCCGAGACATCGATTAGCGAGCTAGTGGAGGCCGTGCAACCCAACCCCTCCTCTCTCTCCCCCCTCAATATTGCTAAGTTTGCGGGGCCCCGCATCTTTTGCGCTGGGTTCTCTCGTGGTTCGAATGAGTCGCCCTTGCTTGAACCTTCGCTCGTTATACTCGCATCTCGACGATTCTTGCATCTTGACACTTCTTGAACGACATCAACGACCTCCTTGCCCACGATGCTTTGATTCTTGCGCGTGAGGAGAACACAATGACCCCGAGGTTAACATCAGAACAGCCGCCGCAACCTGAGCACGCCGAGCGTCCCGACGGCTCTTCTCATGCTCGCGATGGCTGTACGAGTCTCCTTCAACTGCAAAGCATCCCTCTGACTTGTGCTAGCGGCCACTCGAGGCAACAGGCCAATTCAACGGTGACCTCGCACTCACATGTGCAGGTTTTGCCAGAGATGCTTCGCAAGAGCAGAACATCTGAACCGTCACGTTACGTCGCGTCAGTCTCCGAGCCGAATGCAAACCGAATCATCCAACTAACCGAATTCCGACCAGACGAAAATCGCAAACCATTTTCCTGTGAAGCTTGCGGCGCTAGATATGGAAGGGCAGATGTCCTCCAAAGGCACCGCAAGAAATGCATTCCGAACCTCAACCACCCCGCCGCAGAAAACTCCGCGGACGCAACCGATGAATTAGTTGCTTCCGAACGAAGGCAATCTGTATCGAGAAGCCGAGCAGCGGCAAGTCTTGTATCCATGTAGGATCCAGCCATACTCTTTCCGAACGCGCATTTTGATCTAACCATGGGGAAAGATCATTAGCATCCGGCTCTTTCGCCGACCGGGCAGAAATTTCCAGTTCCCCTTCAGCAATCCCGAGGGTCGAGTATCAGCCTCAACCACTCGAAGAACTTAATACCCCGCCTGACTCCATGACTTCATATCACTCAGAGGAGCAGGTGGATGGCGACACGGCAGTTCATGAACAGACGGGGCCCGATCAAACGCACAACGTCCAGTCAAATACTTCAGATCAAGACATAGTCACCCAGGCACAGACGGTCACATCCTTTCCGGCCTTGACGTCACAACCTCCCAGTCCCCAAATTCAGTTCGATTCCAATGCACTAGGCGCTCAGACACTGGAGTCTTTGCTTCAGCAAGATGGCATAATCGAGGGCTTTCCAAACCTTAGCCCTGGTGACTTCATCTTCCTAGAAGACTCGCTTCTGCCTGAATTTGACTTCAACATGCTCGAAAACCCCTCTTCCTTCACCATACCACAAAGATTCCCCAATACCTTCGACGAGCCTAACGCCTCGGCTCCTACAGAGATTTTGTCTAGTCAAACTCGCCATGTAACGCCTACACCGTCACCAAACGACGCCCCCGAGGGGCAACCCGAATACCCGGCCCCCAAATATTCCTTTCCAGCGATTCGTTGCTCAGCCAGGGATGCAGCAGTAGTCCAGAATGCATTTGTTCAAGCCAATGCCTTGGAAGCCAGCCTTGAAACAAGAATTCCCACCAGGTCCCGAATATCAAGGCTTCTGAACGCGTATTTCGAGTATTTCGACCCACATACACCAATTGTGCATCGACCAACATTTGTTATCTTATCCACACCAGGTACATAACCACTTTCTTGTCAAGTCAGCTTGTTGCTAAAATTGTTGTTCTAGGGCCCCTGTTGCTAGCTATGCTAGCTGTTGGAGGGTGTTACCTCTTGGAGCACGAATTCGCCTATAAAGCATACGAAGCAAGTTGCCACCTCCTTTCGCAGGTAGGTTTCAGTTTCTGAGACGTTAAATTCGACGGTGCTGATGCCACAGCTTAGCATGAGACAAGTCTCTTGAGCAAATCAACTTCCAAGCTTTGGCCAATTCAAGCTACCTTACTTTGCGTGCAGGTGGGAGGGCTTTCTAGCAATCCACGCTATCTGCGACATGCTCAGCGTCACTTTTCAGTCGTGACAGATGTAGGTTGATATAGCACAACACATTCCCATATTCAAACCCCTTCCTAGGGCCCTGTAGAGCATTTGCTGATGATGATAGCTTCTGCGAACGGCCGAGTTTGAGATAAGAGATGGTTGGGTTTCAGCTTACTCAGACTGGTGCCAATGGATCCATATCGAGACTCTTAGCAGGTATGTTCGAAATGCTAGCTACCCCTCCAACTGCTGTCCTAACCAGACAATGGCATTATCAGGCTTTCTTGTTGGACATGCGTCCTCAATAGCGTCATCTTAATTTTTGACCCCGAGGCAACTTGCCTCTTGGCGCCCCAAACCATGTCAAAACTTCCCATACCATCCAACGACGGCTTGTGGCGAGCGTCTTCAGCTGCTTCGTGGTCGCGCACCAAGGATTCACAGTTCTATGCACCAAATACCGTAGTGGGTGCTGTTTGCAAGGCCTGGTGCGGCGATTTTTCGGCGGCTCCGCTTAGCTCATTTGGGTTGCTTGCTTACATTGGGTCTCTTCTATCATATGTCTGTGGGCAGGAGAGGTCATCGTATGGCCTCGATTCGCTCAGCAAACAGAACACTTCCAACCTGGAACGGGGTTTGAAAACATGGGAAAGACTTTGGCGTTGTCACCCTCACGCTGAGAGCGTTCCTAGCAAATACGGAGATCCATTGATGGCTGATTGCTTATCTTTGCTTGGCTCAGCCTATTACCATTTGTATATGGGGCCAGAGTTGCAAATTTTGAAGAGAATCTCTCAGAATCCACAGTGTCGGTTGGCATTACCCGAGTTCAGACCAGAGCGAGAAATGCTCAAAGCTGTCAAGTATGCGGCAAGCTCTTGGTTGGTTCGTGCAAAGCTCGGTATATCACACCTTCAGGCAACTGCAGCCTTGGAATTTGGAGGTCATGTTCTCGTGACGGCCTATGAAGGCGGTATGTCTATAATCATTCCTCATTCTCTCAGATTCGAACGCGATATCGCTAACTTTGCCACTCTCTCTAGCCCTGGTGTTAGCCTGGTGGCTCAACATCAGAGCCGATCCTACATACCAGTTTCCGGTTGAAGGCGAAATTGCAGACAACATTCGTGTCTTGGACGAACTGTTTAATGTGATTTTTGAGGAAGTGAGTGACCAGGGTGTTTGTTGCGATTTTTCATCGGCATACCAGGCCACGCTTCCTTTGGAGTTCTACTGCCTGCTGATGCGCCAGTGGGTATGGACATGTAAGTTGCGGAATTCCTTGATTATACTCCTTCTCTTTTTCTCTTCTAATTAAAGTCAACTAGACTCCGCCGTGATGGCACAGAATCTAAAGAATTTTTCTAATCGGCTCACGCCGCACCAAACCTGAAAGCAATTTTGGAGATGGGAATATGATTGAACAAATTTTTATCCACGTAGGAGATAACTCTCGCGTCGACTAGTTTTAAAAATTAGTAACACTATTTCACTGACCAAACAATCGTCACTCCCTATACTTATTCCCTTCAGACCTCGGTAGTAAGTCCGGCATGATGGATATGAAGATCGACAATATAATGGAAGTGGATGTCGAGGACAAAGCAGGCGCTGAGGACGATGAAAGCGACGAGACCGGGCGAGCTACAGTAGAGGGGTCTTATTCTATGTCTATTAAATATGGACTCCGTAAGTCGTATCGACGAATATCAAAGATGAATCTCTACGTAGCATTTCGATATCGCGCTGATAATATCATTGACCTCTGATAGCGAGGATTGGACTGTAAGCAAGGGGACGTGGAATGTGTCTTGGTATATGCATCGTGTCGTGGCTTAGAGTCGTGTAAAAATACGTCTGACCAACAAGAAAGCCAAAGTCGAAGCTGAAGGGGGACTTAGCTTACGGCCGGAATTGTAACAGGCCACAAGGTGAATAATCAATGGAATTACAGTATGCCTGTGTTCTTTCTCGACCGTCACGTCATATCTCAGGAAGTGAGGGGATTTATGGTCGCTGGGTCATGCATGGGATTGTGGAGTAGCTAGCTTGTCTGATAATAGAGTAATATAGGTATTGTCGCATGCCCTTTCAGATATTGTGCAGGACATCGGGTGTAGGTCATGAGTCAATACAGACGACGTATCCTTGGAAGCCGAGGTCCCCCTCAAGACTCCATTTCGGAGCCTAGAGTTCTCGCAGGCATATGTCTGGTTGACTCGGTTTATCTTGTATACTGCGAGGCGAGAAGTCATAACCGAAGGTCCTGTCTCTATCTTTCTTCTAAGCCTTCTAGGGCAACCAACTGAACTGGCGGTTGGGTCTGCACTGAGTGCATTTCCTACTATCCAAGTAGGATACCGCGACTGCATGCTGCTTGCAATCTGGTTGCCTCGCTTCTCTCCTTCGAACCTCAACGGCAACTACAACTTCGCATGTGCAAGTCTGGTTACTGTTAAATCCAAATCAACACGCCAGTACCCAAGCTTGATTTGGTAGCAGTCCGAAAAGCACACACAAAACAAGGCCCTCCAATGCGACGAATCACTGCATTCTTGCCCCTCTCGGCACACCATGCTCTGGCAAGCACCTCGGCTCCCTTTCCCGTGGCATTAATGATCATGACATCATCCTTGACATCTTCTGGCGTCTGCTCCTTGAGTCTATTAACCGTCCAGATGCTCCTCTGATATTTGGGCAAGTCGCGAATGTGGATTTGGTGAGGTCCCTTGGGTCCAGGCATGCAGGGCGGGGGGGTAACAAACACGGGATTTGAATAAAGCGTGTATGTGACTGGGGCGGTGTTGTCATCGAATGAGAATTTTATTATGGCTCGATGTTGGGTTTCCTCCTCTGCTTCGTCCTGTGTCATGGTCTTGTTTGCGAGTTTCGCTGCGATTGTGCTTTCGAGGGGAAGTCTCTTCAATCTGATAGAGGTGAGCGTCACAGTACTGAGTTCCAGTGCAGGTGGTTCCGGGACGACCCAATTGCCATCATTCATCACGTCTGCCAAATATTCGGGCACCTCATCACCAGGCCCCGAGCTTGGGGGTTCGTGCCAATCAGACATATCCAGGTCCATGTCATTGGGGCTGTTCTGATGCTCAGGATTGAACAAGGTGTTTATGGGCGCGACACGGCGTGTTCTCACTCGAGCATGACGTGGCTTGCCAGCAATCTTGTCTGAAAGAGGAGGATCAAACTCCACAGGCGGGCAAGGACCGACCCAACCGCACACCGAGACGGTATTGGGTATGCAGCCCAAGGCGCGACCAAGGACATTCTTGGTCCTCCAGTACGACCTATGTGGCATCGAGATGCCGGATTCTCGGTGCAGAACTGGCCCTAGGTCTGTTGCAATAGAGGGCGTGCACAGTATGAGGGCCGTCATTATCTTGACGGACATGAAGCCCCCGGGCAACGTTAGCCCGTAGAGCCAGTCGAGTAGAAGAGTGGACAGGGGCTCCCCCGTTTGGTAGCTCGGATAGACATCCTCGGCATATTCACGAACCTGGTTGATGTGCGGCCATTTAATCAGTTCGGCAAAGACCAGCAATGCTTCCACCTGCTTCTCGTGCACTAGGGAGTGAACCTCAATAGACTTGTTCAGCGTGTTCCAATCCTGTTCGTAGTACTCGTTTGTCAACCGTATGGCTGTCTTTTCGTCTTTTTCCTTTTCCGCAGCCTTAATTTCTGACTGTATCCGTGTCTTGACATATGCGAGGCCCTGCTTCATAATGGGCGATGCATCTCGGCCGGCCAGGTCTATGGCTTGCTGATACGAGACCTCGGCGCGTTTCGAGAGGCCAAGCTTCGTCTCAGCCATGCCCAGTCGGGACCAGGCTTTGGCATACCCGGGATCAAGTTGTGTTGCAGAATATGCGTCGACGCAGGAGTCGTCATATGCTTTCATCGACATAAATGCTGCTGACCTGTTTGCCCAGTACACAGCATTCCCGTTGTCGATTTGGAGGGCTTTTGTATAGAGTTCAACAGCTTCTTCCCATTTCCCATGCTTCATGGCGACGTTGCCCTTGGTCTTGAATTCGTTGGCCTTTCTTTTTTCGTCAGCCGTTTCTGCCCTCGCGATGTCCGACACATTGACTTTATAGTCCGTGAGAATTATTCTCACGTTACGAAGCCATTGATCCTGGACAATAAGCGAAGCGATAGCCTGATGAGTGAAGCGTTCCTTCAGAGCGGACTTCATTCTTTGGAGGCGCAATTGCAATTCCTTGGCCACTATTATTTGCAGCAACAACTCCCAACGCCCGGTAAAACTCTCACCAACTGGCCTGAACCAATTGTCCATTATCCCTGAATCTGTCATAAAGTTTGCAAATATGCCACCAGTTTTGTTAAGACGAAGCAATAAATCAGTGGCGGCCCAGTCCAAACTCTTCTCGAAGGCATATCCCTTCCTATAACTTCTCGGTTAATCGCTTCTAACATTTCGGCAATGTTCATGGTTACTCACGCATAGATGCCGACAATATCTTGGAGTTCAACCTCTTCCTTGTTGGATTCCGACCCGAAGACGAATTTTTTCGTCCTTAGTTCCTCGATTCGACGCAAAACCCTGTCGTTGGAAACTTCAGGCAGATTCGTGTCTGAGTAACTAATAGGGTACTCCCGCGGCGCGCTGCCCTGCGCTTCCCTGTACGACCAGCACTCCATACCAAAGCCAGCCACTGTCAGAGTTCCGGGGTTGAAGTTCTCGTATGTGGGATCACTTTCGACCTCGAATATTATATCATCCTCTTGATTCAATGGGGAGAAAGTGCGCTTGGGAATGAACCGTTTACGGCGATACAACTCTATTAGGCCATTAGCATCACCACATGGCTTTTCGCCCAGGTTATGTAGGGGACCGCAAACCAAAAGAAGGATGTAAACTCTTGACCAAACCGTTACATTTGTCAGTCGGGTTGCAGACAACGCTGTGGGGGTTTGTTGATGAACCTTCCCAACGGGCCTGCGCCGTTGCGCACATAGAGCCATCTGCGAGTCCACTTACGCTCAGTGAAAGACAGCCTCTGGATTTGTCTTGAAGGAACGCTCTACATTCCTTCTTTCGCTTTGAAAGCTCATCCACCTCTTCCTCTTTCAATGCCCTTGTATCTTCAAGCCCACCCCTGAGTGCAGAGTCACTATAGCTAGCAGATTCACTAGGGAGGGCAGGCTTCTTTTGTCGTGGCCGAATTGTGCGGCGGTCAGATAGCTGCGAACGAATAGTTGATCCTTCTCTGAGAACTTCAAGTCTCAGGCTCGCTGTCTCCGAGAAACCTTCATGGGAATCTGCGGTTGCTTCCTGGAATGAGGATAGTATTTCTGCATCATCGTTCTGAACAATCTCATCTCGTATTTCATTGCTTATCTTGTTCCATAACCCTGGGAATAGGCTGTGCAATTTGTCGACAAGGTCCTCAATTTCAGAGACCATTGTTTGAAAAGAGTGCTTGTCGTGGATAGCCCAACGTGTCTTCTTGGTCCGCGGAGTCTGAAGTTGTCTTGCCTTTACTGTCTTTCGAAAAGTCTCGGAGGCCCTCCGGAAAATGACGCCGAGCTTCAGTGCGGGTACTTCCTCGATGATTTGGTCCCCATCGGGCATTGTTGTCGGGATGAGACCATACCTCTTGGTTAGGTCCTCCGCTCGGTCGAAAATATGCTGGATGCAACCTAAGAGCTGAAGCGTGGCTCGACGAACTTCGTCTCGGTGAAGTCTGGGATCCAGTCGGCTTTTCCCGTTCTCGTCTTCACTCAGGCCAACTGAATCTCCCCACATGACGAGCCTGATTCTCTCAACCTCGAGCTTCAAGTGCATTACCTCGTAGTCCTTGCCATGATTTGCCTCATCCTGGATAATGCTGAATACTTCCACGCATCCCCTCCATGTGGTCACCACTAGTCCGGTTACGTCGGTCATTTTCAGGCGGCGAGAACTGAAAGATGCAGCCTTGGTGCATGGAAAGGCCGAACGACGGTTGGTGATGGTTTGAGGTTGAAGATGCGGGGTCGATGCTGTCATGTTGGAGTCGCTGAGGCTGATGTCATCAAGGTTGCAGCGTAGGACGGAGAGCCCTGTCACCCTGGAAGAAAAAAATTGCTAACTAATCAACTGGCCCGTAACTAAGGCTTGCCGTAAGTATCACATTCGTAGCATGCGGCAATATTGCAGTATGTGCTAGCGGAGTACGCATTCCCTCTTGCACGGTTAGCTTGGTAATGCGACAGTAAGAATCATCGAGATTACGAGCTCGTTTTTACTCCCCATGTCAAGGAGTCTGAATTGCGGTGTTATGAGCTATAATTCATAACCGCAAATGCCGAGTTCTGCTTGGATTGTTTGAGTTGGAATAGTAGAGCTTTGTGTACTGCCGCTCAGCAATGGTCGGCGCTTATTCTTTCTATGGAATCGACAGCAGTGTAGGCATCATTTCCTGTAGGATAGTGGTGACAGTTCTCAAGCCGGCTGCACATCCAATCGAGGGAGCCACCGATGGAGTGCCGTATACCCAGATTATCAGTAACGTAGCTTAGATCTGCCGTCACCTCAGATATAACCCGCCATCCACTTTGAAGCTGGCTTGTGGATGCGCATTCATGCGAGCACTGTCATGCCTAGCCCCGAAGCGTCCTTTTCCTGCATGGCCTCCATCCTCACGTGGCTAGAGAAAGTGGATGGTCAATACGCTCCTTAGTTTCATCCACGCAAGGTTTCAGGGCTAAACCAGTACATTGCGTGGACTTTTTTAGACTTTTTATTCATATGCGTTGTGAAGGTGGTGTGCAACTGTTTGAGAAGAAGGCATGTTCATCTAATAAGCAAATATTATACTTGGAATTAGATAGTCGAATTGATACTATATAAGATACACGGTACCATTTACACGAAAAGAAACATCTTTGGGTCAATCAATCAGAATAATGACGAATAACCAAATCGCCAATATATCTTGAAAGTCAAGTTCTTCCTACAGACTAAACTCCAGTCTATTACTAGCATAGTCCCGCGTAAAGAATCGATCAGGGTACTCTACGCCCTTTGCACCTAATCTCAATCATTAGTAACCCAACCACTCACAATTCCAACACCTCTCTGCCGAGTCACTTACCAGAGTTGACGTCCCCAGGCCTGTCTATTGACATGGGCGCCGCTCCACCACCAGCCTCATAATGGCCCCAAATCTTTCTCTGCAATTCCAAAAGAGCCTCTTTGCTCTCAATCTTGAAGCATGCGTGCCATGAAGCCTCTGGGTCGGCATTACGACCGAAAGCAACATGGATCTGCTGGCCTGAAGAGCCAATGTCGAACCTAGCTGGTGTGAGCGACGTAAAATCCGCACTAGGGTCTCAGCAATCATACCAGGCCAGGGTGCCCTTCTGGAGAACAGGTACCGGACGAGGTGTCAACCCCACCGTCTTGGCATCAAACTCATTCGCCAGATCGAGCGTGCCCTCCGGCACAGTGATGTTGACGTGGTGGAGTCTGACGAACATTGTGGAGAGCGATAAGGCACTTGGAACAACAAAGCAGGCTAGATATTTACGTAATGGCCAAGTTTGCCAACGACTTCAGGGATTACTCAATAGATATATTGCTGAGACTGAATTCTCTTCTCTACAGACGCTTGATGCGGGGTAACACGAGTTCTAGTCATATTTTGACGTGCTTCGGTCTTTGCTCCGAGACATCAATAAAGCTCCGCTCGTGAGAACCCACAAGCTTTCTCATTTCGGCCGAGTCTTGTCCGAACTCGCTTCGCAATTCCCAGAGCAAACGCTATCATTCACATTCATGTGATTGTCGCGTATCAACCTCTTGATATCTAATGCTACCTGTTCTATTGCAATTTGGTCAACTCCTCTTCCTTCTTTCCATTCACAAGTCTTTGCAATGCTACCTCTCTGCATTCGACGCAATTCCCAAAATCTGTCAGAGCACTCCGTATCCATACCTTGTCGTCTTTCATGGTGGTATGGGATATATTACTTTTCCAACGCACGAAATACTTGTCTGGCGTCAATTCAAGGCTCCCAACCCTTGTAGCCCCATCTTTACCTTCAAATACGAGGAGGGCGAAGCACCAAACATAGTCTTCGTGATAAACATAGTTCTCTGTCGTTGCCAAATGAGAATCTACTTGCCGCAGGAGGATACCTTTCAAGGAGATAGTCTCCGAGGTCTGGAGCATCGACTCGACTTCCTGGTCGACGATATTGGCCTCAATGAGCACTTCGCATTCTTCATCGGAAAATATGGCACACCACTTCATCGTCTCACGTTTGGCCGCATGTCCGTGTGTATTCCCCCCTGATGATCTAGGATCCCGACCGATTGTGACGGAAATTGTGGGAGCTTGAATGTACAGCTCTTGCGGCAAGGAGCCAAGATTTTCATAAATGTCCCAATCTTTGCTTTTGCACATGGTCTCCCACTCAATCAAGCCGTCATTTGCCTGAACATATACTTTCGGGTTTATCAAACTTTTGATACAGTCCAATGTAAGTCATGGAATGCGAGACCCTTTCGTAAGTAGCTTGCCAGCCAATCCATGACCAGCTCGGGAACTCTGGCCTGCGCAACCCAGCCCCCAGTGCTTTCCAGCATAGATTCACTAAAAATGCTTCTGTCATGGGCCAGATCCTACTTGTCAGAGCCAAAAGGTAGGAAGCGTGATAGAAGCAGGTAGTCAGAAGGGTAGTCGCTGTAGACTCGAAGTTAGGGGTGGTGGTGTCATAAGATTAATCTCTGAAGTCCCTATAGCTCTAGGGAAACGCCCTATTTTATAGGCGTCCCCAGTGCTTCGCACGTGTTTCCCCTTCTGTAAGCCGTTCCTTCGCTGGTGCCTTTTGGGCACGTGACACTACTGGAATCACGGCCGTAGGCCTTGCGGTGGTTCACCAATGGCCCCAGAATCGGAATTCCAAAATAGTGCGTCATGCAATAAGGGCCATTGCCACATCGTTTGAGGAGACCTAAAGCACCATTCAACGCGTCTGATTGATAGGTCAACTTTCGCGTAGTGTATTGCTGCAATAACAAGTGTATAGCGCCCTCATTCTTCCAAACGTTGTCGTACATTTGCAGAACGGGACTATTCACGTCGGCTCTGATACCTCCATGGGGAAACATCTCACATGAAACCTTCCACCTGCGTTCCAAATTTGCCCATTCCTTATTTGATCGCTGGAAAAAGACCTTTTCATCAGTAAATGCGATCCAGTGCCAGGAGAAGACACCCTCTTGATAGGTCCAAGCGTGGGTCATTCATGTGCTCTCTTGCAGCAGTTTCAGCGGATCACTTATAGAGGACTACAGTATATACTCGCCAATCTTGACACGAGGTTGCTTAATTCGATAGCGAGAGTTGACTCCAGGTAACCCATAGTCGGCATCTAATCCAGCGGCTGCAATGGTGGTCATAAGTATGTGTCTGTAAATGTCAGCTATCTAGTCAAGCTGTGTTTTGAATTCAGTCTGATTGCTCTGATCTAGATAGTATCTATCTACCCAAAGGTAATGTAGGCTAAGCTTTCAGACCACAGTGATGGCGTCTTCTACGGTGCGTAGAAGAGGCTATAGCAGATAATTACCCTCACGAGGAGGTTCTTGTGCAGCCATCGGACCCCAGACGTAGCTCAGCGCAATGTAGTCGCAGCAGGGCTTTGATTTAACTGGAAGTACACCAAGATGGTAGTTTTAGCCATGGCTTTCCATTCAACAGAGGATCTTTGCTTTGACTCGTTTTGGCCAAAGCTTTTGTGACACGTCCGTGATGAAGGGCTCAAGTGGCCTCCCTCAGACTCCAATCAATAGCCGAAATGAGAAG
Source organism: Neonectria neomacrospora (assembly GCA_013756995.1). Classification (NCBI taxonomy): domain Eukaryota; kingdom Fungi; phylum Ascomycota; class Sordariomycetes; order Hypocreales; family Nectriaceae; genus Neonectria; species Neonectria neomacrospora. The sequence goes on along the minus strand of JABSTB010001002.1, from coordinate 3,651 downwards.
AGTGAAGTCGAGCGGCAGAGTTCTACAATGAGGTTCCCGACTAGCTAATTGGCCGATAATCTTTCCCATTTAATTAAAACTCTGTAATTGCAAGACAATGCGGCTTGTGGGCAAGTTGCAGGGACATTCAACCTCTGGCTGCCTGCTGTAGAAGTGGGCGCGTCAATTTGGAGAAGATGTTCATCGCGACTACAGCATCATACTTGCACCCAGTTCCATCCATTTATTTTGAGTTTAATACGGCCCACCTGTAGGACCAAACGGGATGAACAGAAAAGGTGCTTTATTTTGATACGAAGAAGTTCAAGGCGAAAGTGGAAGGTCTTTGTAAACTTGTGAGAGCCGGGGATCCAGGATGCTCCGTCAAAGCCTGTCCCCTCGACACAGAGTGAGGCTGTGACGGTACAGTACACCATAGACAAGATTCGAAATTAAAATTTCAATCTCACTTGCTGATCTCATGAGGCCAATCTTGCGCATTTTATCAGGGTAACCTCATTAAGCTGGTTGTGCTTAGTTACACTCTGCGGCGCTAAACATCCTATGTGGCTGCTTCAGACTGTCTGTTAAAAGTGTTAGAAGCTGCTCCAAAAAAAAATTTCACGCCCCGACCAGCATTGACCTGCACGGCAGTACAATGCCCCTCAGCATTTGCCACCACGGAATTCGGCTTCAAAGGACGGAGCAAAAGGGGCCGAAGATGAGATGATATTAATAGGATAAGCAGTGCGAGTCGCAGCCGTCTTACCCCTGGATGCACCGTAAGTGGCTAAAGAGCGCACGTGCAAGGGGTCAGATTCAGGGCAAATGCAACAACACGTGAATGGCTTTGCTTTGCTTTCTTTTTCAAGTGCTATAGTGTGAGGGGAGAGGGACTTTAGTCGTACATGTATCCGTATATCTATCGTCATATGTGTCGGGTTCCTGTCCTAATGCGCAGCTCCTTTACTTGGGGCTAACAAGTGGCTGCTGTCAAACGATCTCGTTGATCCAGAGTATAAAAGCTTGGCATTGTCACCCTTGCTCCGTCCCAAGCAGACTCTGGGGTAACGTCTCCAGGCATAATACGAATATTCCCGCGTCCGTACAGCGCTCGGATTCGGCATCCAGCTGAAGTTACGAGGGCTGTTGGGGGATCAGCACTGCCGGGATTCCGTGGAGCCGTCCTAACCGATGAGGTCGGTTATCCGAAAATGAGAGATGAGACGGCCCACTGCTTGCGATCCGAAACAAGCCTAGCCCCAAGCAATGGAAGCCTTGCAGATTCTAGACACGCGTGCATGAGCTTGTCATTGGTCCTTTCGGAGCCCTTTGTTCGCCTTCCCTTTTGTCATCGGTATCCTCTGCCGGGTCTGGGTCTAGACACACACGACTAAGCGTCGCTTGACATGATCGCTGGTTGGGGTCGGTCGTAATATTTCGGCAAGCTAGTTGTCTTGGGACCGTGCCTACGTCGGCTGTAGCTCCTTTCAAACAAGCCATTCGAGGCAGTGCTAGTGATGGTCTCATTTATCTACATTAGGCTGGCTGCGATTACACGCCTTGACTTTCTCAATTCACTCAGCTTTTCCCATTCTGCTACTGCTACTTTGTCTTCTACTATTCTGCCTTCGTGACGCTCATTGAAACGGAGTTTGCATCCAAGCCACTGTCATTCCTCTTTCTGATAATCTATTCCTCTCTTTTATTGACCACGCCTTAATATACCTGTCGCGCCGCCTAAACATTAACAAGATACGCCAAGCACCATGACGAACTCGACCACAGTACATGCAAAGCATGCGCACAAAATCTCGACGCTCCAGAACCACCAGCTCTCAGACTTAATACCTTATGGATCTTTGATTCTCACCCTTAGTCTTCTTCTTATTGTGTTACTCTCAAATATACTAGAACGATGGCTTCTACGACTGTTATACGGCAAAGTTTGGCTCGCTCTAGAAAAGCCTGACAATGAGAGGCGCCGTCGCTCTTTTACCTACTTCCACCTCGGCGCAATAGTTATGTTCTCGCTTCTTTGCGTCGGAGCCTATCCCGTGCTTTCATTCATTGCTGGACCTGCCGAGTTCTCGACACCCATCGGCAGGAAGAAGGGCGACGTCACCGTCGGCGATGTCATGTTCCTGTTCTCCGAGATTTACAGCGCCTATTATATTTTCGAGCTGTGCTTTCGAACCAAGTTTGCCAGCCCCATCAGCATCGCCCACCACTTCGGACTCCTCATCATCACCCAAACGGCGCTATCCCTCTTCGCCAGTCCCGAGCCACACTCTGGTGCGGCACTGGAGTTTTACATGTGCATGGTTTGGGGTACGTTTTCAATTCGCCCTTGAATTTCGTGGCATTAGATACTAACAACTATCTCAGGCACCTTTGATGTTGTAGTAGAGCTTCCTATTTATGTGTCCATGATCAACTGGCGCATCAAGCGCGGCAACCACCAGTTTCTGGCCCGTTTGGCATTTGCTTGCTCCATATGGGGTGCTGGAGCAGCACTCGTCGAGACCTCCATCACAATCTACCTTCTCAAGCTGTCGTGGGCGAAATGGGCCCTTGTGTGGCGAATTGTTACCCCAATCATCTTCACGTTGTGGATTACAACTCAGTTGTACAGCGCTTCAAGGCTCTTCCAAATGGGCATGTCCGAGCATCGAAAGATTGGTGGCGAGAAAAAGATGCCCAGCGATGATGGTGAATCCGCCTCATCATCGTGGGTAAGACTGAATTCTGCCCAGCCACCCGAGTCGAGGGGATAAAGTGGACAGTCGCCCACGAATAAAAATTACTTGTCACAGAATTAACTGTAGTAGATTTTAATATACAAACATCAATAATTACGAAGCCATGATTTAATTGTCAACCTTTCCCATGCAATCAATGTGAATAGACTTGTCAAATGCTATACCAATCACTACTTGCTGTGACTGGCCTTGGGTGCAGGGGTGAGAAGGGGTAATGACTTGATGTCTCACTCTCAAGCCTACTTTTATCCCTCATTTGTTCATCATTGGCTGCCTCATTTTCTTTAACTTTTTGCCCATGCCGCCTCCGTATTCATTCGTGTCTCCTATTTTTGGACACGCTGCTGCCTGATGCCGTAGTTTTTCTGTTTACGATGGCTATTCCCTGTGAGTTGGCCTAGGTCAACAAATTCCGGAACTAATCGAGGTAGAAGCATGTGTATGGTATTTTTACTAGCTCGGAGCAACGCTTTACTGTAGTACATGTGCCTTATGAACCCATCGATCTACCAGGGGCAACTTAAGTGCTTCCCAATATTGCGAATCCCCGGCAAGTTCTTTCCCCTTTTGGCAAGAATATTCAGATGGCTTATCAAAGATAGCCTATCACAGGCAATAGGAAGTGGGCCTAGGCATGCTAAGTGAATATTTCATATCCGTTTTGGTGCCGTGTCCTGCCTTTTCCCCACTTTGCCAAGCATGACTTGATCAAATTAATACAGGAACATTGGATCCTCTCGATAAAACCTCGAGCTGGGCTGTGCTTCCCCGCCGACCAGGCGTAATAGAATGGCTTTGTTTTAGACTTTGTGTTGGATTGTGACCCTGTATTACGAAACCTCTGATAGATCGATATCCTGACCTTAGTCAGAGGGGGCGTGAGATGACATAAAACCCCTCTCGAGAAAAG